>PVKE010029433.1:0-20255 GCA_004027555.1 Craseonycteris thonglongyai | reverse complement strand
TCTTTTTTTTTTTTTCTGCTGGCAACACTTTACCACACAAATGACGCAAAATTCAAATCTTGTGTGAATTTTGGGACACCCTTTATAACTAGATTTCTCTATCACCCTTGTGATTCTAGATGCTTGCTAAGTTTTAGAAACCTAGCCTAGAAAGACTGCATTTGAATTTCAAATGTAGCCAGTTCTGCTATGTGTTCTAGGGTTTACAGAATAAAGCAGTTCTTGGTATGACACTCAACAACGTTGCAGTGACACATAAGATAGGAACCTAATAAAAATGGTAGCACTGTTTTACACACATTAAATGATAAGGAAATATATAAATATTACAATAAATTTGGCAACTTATCTTGAACCAAACCTGAAGATTGCTTGTGGGCATCATCAGCTTGTGAGTCACAGTGAAGTGGTAGAAGGAGGGTTATCTCAAATCTGATGGGAAGTTCTCAGACCAGATGTGAATAGTTGTGTCTTATAACTGAGGCTGGTGAAGGGAGGTCACTGGCAGATGTTTGAGGAATGTGTGTATTTGTGTATTCCTGTGTGGTTCAGATCAATTGGGGGCAGTTTTCTGCATACATCTGATGTTGTTGATGGGTGAAATGCGGCATATGCATATATTAAATGTGCATTGTCCTGACATTGTCCCTCATACATTAAGTGCATCAGAACAAATTTCCATTTTCTAAACAGTAACAGAACTTTGTACTACTCTGAGAACATGTGAAATAGAAGGAATGGCTGCTTTGGAAGGAGAGCTATTTAATGTTTAAGAAATAGTGTGGGATATGGCACATAAGCTGTTCTAGACTTTATTACCTCCTGTGTGGTGCATGTTTTGGCTGTTATTTTCATCAGCACAGTTCAATTTATTTATGCCATGTTGTTTTAAATCATTCTGTGGGTTCGGTACAACATACGTTAAGCAGGTATGGTTCTTAATTTCTCTTGAGTTCATACTTACTAAAACTGTAGCAGAAAGCTATAGCAGAAAATAGATTACAGACATTCTTGAAATTTTAGTTGTTATGTATGTTCAAGTGGAATATATAACTCAATAAATAAAGTGAGGGTGAATTTGTCTTTTTGGTCAGTGATTAGATTTGCCAAATACTAAAATTTCAGAATACTAAACCATGTATTTTTAAGTGTATTTCCAAGTTAGAAAAAATACAAATGTCTCTTATTCAGTGCATGTGGTCAAAATAAAAGTACCATAAAGAGCTCTTGATTTACTCTTCCAAACTCATACCTCTCTAAATCTTCTGAATTCAATAAATCTGCACCAGTATAGTTTCTCAAGCCAAAACCAAAAGACGTTTTGTTCCCCATCTTTCTCTCATCCCCATATGCACATGCATTCCAAGTCTGCCAGCTCTTCTATAAAATACAGGCAGAGCCCTCCCATTCCCACCATTACCACCACCTCTCACCTGACTGGAGTCGCTGTCCGGCTATGTTCTCGTTCTCTGTAATCCGTTCTCCTCTCAGCTGCCAGGGTGACTGTTCAGCACTACAAATCAGATCGCACCATTGCTCACTCTAACCTTCCAGTGGCTTCTCATCTCGTTTAGAATAAAACCTGAACTTGACCAGGGCCCCCAAGACTACATAATCGGGCTGTTGACTGTACCTCTGACATCATCTCCCGTTCTTTGGTTCAAGCTATTTCAGCCACACTGAGCTTTCTGCTTCTTGACACAAGCTCATCCCTCTGCTGGAAGGTGCTCACCCCAGCCTTTGCTGAACCATCTTCTTAGTCACATCTCTGCTTCCATCTCATTTCTAGTGTGTCACTCTCCCATCATGACCCTGCCCCCTACACCCACCTCCATTTTATTTTCTGCACCACTTTATTATTGGACGGTATCACGATCATTTTATTTGTTTATATGCTTGTTTTCTCTCGTGTCCTCTAGAATGAAAGCTCTATGGGGGTTCATCTTTCCTATTTAGCACTACACTTCTAGTGCATGGCGCTTGAGCACTCAGTATATGTTGAGACTTGTGAAAGAATAAATTCAGGTTGAAACAACTAGAGGGCAAATATGTTTTCCTAGAAAATAGGCAGAATTTTGTCTTTAATAAATCAAATGCTTTCAGACAAAAAAAAAAATGGTATTGAGCCTCTGGCTGTTTCAGCTCCGTTACTAAGAATTAATGGGACACATTTAGAGATGACCTGCCATCTCCAAGGTGCTCTCCCAGATCCTCTTCACATATCAATTCATTGATTTTTTATGACACGCCTTTTGTGGTAGGAGCTGTTATCTCCAGTTTAGAAGATGAGGAAATTGAGTTCGCTGGGTGTTGCAGTTAGTAGATGGTGGAGCTGGAATTGGAATTGAGGCAGCCCTTCTGGAAAGTTACCTGATTTAGCCTCTGTACTATCTCCTTAAAAAGGACATCTAGTCACCCAATCATGCTTTCTTACTATGTGAGCTACTGCTTACCACCTCGTACAACACAGAACTCTAATTTTCTGACAGTATAAGGATACCAGTTAGTTAAAGAGAAGAATCATTACAGATAAACTATTACATACAAGTCTAATATCAGTGAAAAGAGCAAACCCCTCCACCCCTGGGCCCCTGCCCCAGCCCGAGCCTCCTGCCTCAACGCACATGCTGAACTCTTGAAAGTACCTTAAATCTGAAGCAATATATTGATCAGCAACATAAGGATTTTGGGGAATAACCACTCAAACTTACTCTGGATCAGGCAGTGACTATCTTTTCCTCTTGGCTTATAGCTTTTAGGAAAGACATCTGGAAGGTAGTTTGAAATTTATTTTGGAGCTCATAATACCTTAGCATAGCCTAAGGGTGCAGAAACAAAAGAAAAGGGGACTGTGACTTTCAGAAAGTATAGTAGAGGGAGAACACTGGATAGAAACACATCTGTGAATAATGAGGAACTGCTAAAATCTGGGAGGGAAGCAGAAACACCATGATGAGTTTGCATCTATTGGAACACTTGCTGGAGTCTACTGAGTCTAGTGAGTGAAATCATGGTGCCAAGAAGCAGAAGCTGAAGTTCTTGTCTTTCTCCTGCAACTTACTATAAGCCATAGTTTGTCTGAATTTTAATGATAATACTATACATGTAAATGGTGATATCGTATTACATGGAACAGCTTACTTATTTGGAAGCAGGACACTGGACAAAGTGTCCTCAATCTTAAGGGATATTCTAACTTTCATGGGCATGATAATAATATTTTGTCATTCAGAATAAGAGGAATGGAACAATGGCTATGAGATTAATTGGGACAGAACCACCGAAGGGTATACACTAACACTTTAGACTGGGAAAGCCTTAAGATGGAGAATTAGCACACACGTGTGCAATAGGAGAGACCCACTAACAACTTTTGGGGCTGCAGAATCAAGGGACTCTGTACCAGATATTTTGTAGTGTTCTTTTAATTTAAAAATTTGTAATTATGAAGAACTGATAAAATGTGGTTTAATATATCTTTATTTCTTGCTTTAGTTTGAATATTCCACCCAAGGAATTAAATTCAGCATAAGAAAATTAAATATTAAAAAATTTGCCACTACTCTATACCAGATTTATATTATTAAATGAATGACAGACATACTCCATTGAACAAGGATGTGGGGCTAAACTGCGTATAATCGAAGTAAATATTTAAAAATTTTCCTGAGGAATTGGGGAGGTACAATTTTCTGAGTTCTAAAATGTGGAGCAAGGGGAGATATCCAAAGAGGTAGTAGTTTGGCAGGACATCAAGATCTAAGGAAAACAAAACTAAGATGATCAGCAAAAAGACATGATCTTTGACATGTGACCAAGGAATTTCTAAGACTAGGAGTTCTTAAATTTGGTTTCAAATTATTCTCTGATTTACTTATTTTGTGTGTGATCCTTTCCTATTTCATCTAAAATTTTGATAATGTTTACAAACTATGTTCTCTTTTGAAGCATAAAAGAGAACCCAAGTGGTACAGAAAGAAGATAGCTGATGCAGAAAGTGAGAAGGTGTGGGATGAAAATTGCCCAAGTGAGAGGTAATGAGATTCCATCTACTCATAAGAATATGGGGGATATTATTGGGTGAATCATGAACTTTCTCAAGGACATGGGGTGGGCTCTTAATCCATTTAATTTAATTATGATAGCAATGAGTTCACCAAAGGCTACAGGATTAGAGATTATCCAGGGAATAGACACTTTGGGTTATATATGTAAATATGGAAATTTTGGAAGACCTCAAGCCTAAGTATTACAAAGCTACCAAAGAGAAGCAAGTATGAGGAGAAAAATGATATGAGAGTATGTATCTTTTCTAAATCCATTCACTACTCCTGGCTACAGTCATTTGGGGATCTGCTCCGTCCTTATTTGGTCCATATAATTTGATAGAGCATCCCCAGTTTCTCCAAGGATGGAGAGTATGATGTAGACCTAAACCAATCAATAATTTTAGTATTCTGACTACAGTAATTAATTAGAAACACAGTGCTGACCAACCTGGCACCAATGAGATGAGATAAGTTTTCTGAGACTTCCAGAAAACCTACATTTGGACTTTTCTCCTAGGCCTTGCATTTGCTTTGTATTCAGCATCCACTTGGTAGCAAAATAGTAGCAGCAGCCTCTGAAATAGCAGTTGCAACCAGGTAAAGTGATAGCAATGCAACAACTGGTAGGAACATAGGAAGAGGAGAACTTGAGTGAGGGAAGAGAAAACAGAGTGGAGAAAGTCAGACAATTTATCTGCCAGGTTCTGTGTTCAGACTATATATACTATTTCTTTTAGTCCTTAGAGCAGTCATTACTTCCAGTTGGCATATATGGTACTTAAGTATTAGAGAGGCTGCATAAATTGTCCAAGAAAGAAACTAGATTTGAATGCTGTGATATTTGATCCCATTTCAGGCTCTGATCTTAATTGCCCCTGAAGTTCTAGAGATATGAAAAGGAGGAATTTTGGGGGCTTAAGGATTTGACTATGGGTTCAAAGGAAAGATGATTTCTACTCCTTGAATCTGTGGGATTCTTTATACTACTCCCAACTCTCTACTTTCCTTTCCCTGCAGGTTATTATAGGAAACATGTGTTGCATCTATTTAGCATTTTAATTGTTGATATGGAAGCTTTATATTTCTCTTTATATTCTGAAAAATGGGTTTTCTCAGTGCTAAAAAGAGTTTTAAAATTCTAAGAGATAAATTCAGCTATTGCTCCTTAGTTATTCTCTTTGGCTCTTAATCCTTTTGAATGTAGTTTTCTCTCATCTCTAACAGAAGACTATATAAAGTAACTGAGTTACTGAAAATTCTGATTTATCAATGTATGAGTTGAAGAGGGTTGTCTGTGGTAGAAGGGCCATTTTAAATCTGGAGAAATGATGAGGGCTTTGATATTGTGGGGATGTGCATTCTTTTTTTTTAAGATTTATTTTTATTGTTTTTGACAGAGACAGAGAGATAGATACAGAGACAGAGAGAAGGGGCAGGGCCCAGAACAGTCTCCATAGTTGCACATTATCGGTTTTTCCACATAGTTTCATTCCACAGGTGGGCTTGGGGCTGCACAGGGCAGGAACTGGGCTGGGGTCTCACCCTGGTGAGAACCAAATTGGGAGCACTCTCCAGTTCAGCATATGGGTCCACACAGGCCAGGACCAGGATTTGATCTGCAGTCCCTGGGGCTGCAAAGTAAGCACTTAACCCACTGAGCCATCCCGGCTTCCCCAGGAAGTACATTCTTGCACCAGAAAATTTAAGCATTGTTTCTCTAAAATGCCAAAGTGAACTTTAGCATATAGTGAAGACAGTGGAGACAATGGTGGCAGGAGCCCACTGATTAACACTGTCAAAATGGCAAACATTTATTTCTGTGTTTAAATAATAGTCACAAAAAGGAGGTTTCTAGAAATAGATGTGATTATAATGACTGTATTAACTTCTGATTTCTAATTATAGCAAAAAAAAAAAAGAAGATGCCATGTTCAACATATGAAACTAATGTAAAGAAAACCTTTTATTGTCTGAAAGGGCAATTACATACTTGGGGGCTCATCTTTTTCCTCTCCCCATAATACAACCAACAACAGAGACTTAAGGGGGAGAATTTATAGAAGATATTTCTTCCATTGCTCCACTTTCTGCGTGTTTTTTGGATTACTTTAATAAAGAAATTGTATTAGTGCTCATTATCAATTCTGAATGAACATTAGTTGAATCAAATGGCATGTTAATGAATAAAACTGAAAGCAACTGTTAAAATTCAGTTGTTTTCAGAGTAGAGAGGGTACTTCCCTGAAGACAACCTTTACTGAGGGGGCAGAAGAAAGCCAATGTCAGTGTACTTCTCATGGGAAACCTGATTTAAAAACATAAAGAATATCTTCGAATATTTTATTCTATACCCATGAGGACAGCTTAAAGAAGAATCACTTGAGTCTCAAGAAAGAGTGTTGGGTCAAAGTATTGTAATTGTAAATTGAAAATGGTTTAGGAAGAACACATTCTTTTTCAAGGGCACATAGAATATTCTCTAGGATAGATTACGTGTTAGGCCACAAAACAAGTCCTAATAAATTTAAGAAGATTGAAATTACATCAAGCATCTTTTCTGATTACAATGGTTGAAACTAGAAATTAATTACAAGAATAAAACTGAAAAATTTACAAATATTTAAGGATCAAGCAACATGCTGCTGAACAACCAATAGGTAAAAATAGAAATAAAAAATAAATAAACCTTGCAACAAATGAAAATGGAAATACAACATGCTAAAACTTAAGAGATACAGCAAAAGTAGTGCTAAAAGGAAAGGTTATAGTGATAAATGCCTACCTCAAAAAACAAGAAGATGGGGATGCTGGGATAGCTCAACCAGTTGAGCCGTTTCTTCTCAGTTGTGAGGTTTAGGGTTTGATAGCTGGCCCCAAGTTGTGCAAACCCATATGTTGAACTGCAGTACAACTGATAACTGCTGGGATGGTGGTGAAGGTTCTTGCCTCCCATGAAGAAGGCCCCCAGTTTGGTTCCCACCCCTGGTAGCCCTGTATCCACCTGTGTGAAATGAAACTGTGTTACAACTAATGATGTATAACTACGGAGACTACCCTGCCTGCCCAACCCTCCCCTGCCACCCCGTCCCCCGCCCCTGCCCCTTCTCTCTCTCACTTTCTCTCAAACAATAAAATAAAACTTAAAAAAAAATTATAAGAGGACGAGAAAGATCTTAAATAAATATCCTAAACTTTACACTTTACACCTCAAGGAACTAGAAGAGGAAGAACAAACAAAGCACAAAATTAGTAATTGGAGGCAACTGACAAAAGAAGTGAAATGGAGACTAAAAAGAGACTAGAAAAGATCAATAAAACTAAATTGGATTTTGAAAATATGAACAAAATAGACAAACCTTTAGCTAGATTCACAAATAAAAAAGATAGGGAACTCTAGTAAATAAAAATTAGAAATGAAAGAGTAGATCAGGCATGTCCGAACTGTGGCCCAGATAGCTTTGAATGCAGCCTGACACAAAGTCTTAGAACATTATGAGATTATTTTTGCAAACTTTTAAAATTTATTTTATTTTATTTTTAGCTCATCAACTATCATTAGTGTTAGTGTATTTTATGTGTGGCCCAAGATAATTCTTCTAGTGTGGCCCAGGGAAGCCAAAATGTTGGACACCTGTGGAGTAGACATTACAACTGATACCACAGAAATACAAAAGATCATAAGAAACTACTCTGGGCAATTATATGCTGATAAATTGGACAAACTAGATGATATGTATAAATTCCTCAGAATACAAACCACCAAGACTGAATAATGAAGTACCAGAAAATCTCAAGAGACTAGTAGCCTTAGTAGCAAGGATATTGAATCAGTAATAAAAAACCTCTCAACAAAGTTTAGGACCAGATGGCATCACTGGTGAATTATATCAAACATTTAAAGAAGAATTAATACCAACCCTTCTCAAACTCTTCTAAAAAAATACAAGAGGAGAGAATACTTGCAACTTTATCGTATGAGACTGGGAAAGAACACCACAGAAAAAGAAAGTTATAGGCCATTATCCCCAATGAACATAGACACAAAAATCCTCCACAAAATATTAATACCAACAAAGCAAATTCAACAACTCAAAGTATCATACACCAATGTCAAGTGGAATTTATTCCAAGAATGCAAGTATGTTTTTATATATGTAAATCAATAAGTATGTTACACCATATCTCCAAAATGAAGAATAAAAATTATATGAATATCTCAATGGATGCAGAAAAAGCATTTGACACAGTTCAATATCCCTTTATGATAAAAACTTCACAAAATGGGTAGAGAGGAAACACACCTCAACATAATAAAGGCCATATAACACACCCACAGCTAACATCATATATAATAATAAAATGCTGAATGTTTTCTTCTAAGATCAGGAACAAGAGGATGCCCACTCTTGCTAGTCTTATTTATCATATTACTGGAAGTTCTAGCCAGAGCAATTAGGCAAGAAAAGAAATAAAAGACATTAAAATCAGAAAAGAAGTAGTAAAATTGTCTCTGTTTGCAAATGACATGATATGGTATGTAGAAAATTCTAAAGACTCCACCAAAAAACTGTTAGAATTAATAAAATATTTAGTAAATTTCAAGTATAAAATCAATATACGAGAAACACATTCATATGCACCAACAATTATCAGAGAAATTAAGAAAATAATTCCATTTACAATAACATAAAAAAGAATAAAGTAATTTATTTTTTATAAATCTATTAAACTTAGGAATAACTTTAAACAAGTGAAAGATCTGTACACTGAAACTGTAAGATCTGGATGAAACAAATTGAAGATACAAATAAGTGGACAGCTATTCTGCACTGATGGATTACAAGAATTATTATTGTTAAAATGTACATACTATGTAGACAAAACAATCTATAGAATCAGAATAACCTCTATCAAAATTACAAAGCTATTTTTTACAAAAATAGGAAAAAAAACAACAATCCTAAAATTTGTATAGAACCCTAAAAGACCCCAAATAACCAAAGCAGTCTTAAGAAAAAGGAACAAAACTGGAAGAGTTGTATTTCCTGATTTTAAAATATATTACATAACTATAATAATCAAAACAGTATGCCATTGGCATTAATATAGACATAGAGTAATGAAACAGAATACAGACCCTAGAAATAAACCTATGCCTATTTGGTAAATTAATTTATGACAAAGTAAACAAGAATATACAGTAGGGAAAGGATAGTTACATGCAGAAGAATAAAACTAGAACCCTAGCTTACACCATACACAAAAATCAATTCAAAATGGATTAAAGACTATCATAAAACCTAAAACCATAAAATTTTGAGAAGAAAACATAAAGAATAAGCTCCTTGATATTGTTTTTTTCAGTGGTTTGTTGTATTTGACGCCAAAAGCAAAAGCAACAAAAACAAAAGCAATGAAAGCAAAACTAAACGAGTGGGACTACATCAAGTGAAAATGCTCTGCACAGCAAAGCCAACCACTAAAAAAATGAAAAGGCAACCTATAGAATGAGAGAAAATATTTGCAAATTATATCAGATAAAGATTTAACCAAAAACTATAAAGAATTTATACAACTCAATAGCAAAACAAAAACAAAAAACAAGCAAAAAAGAAACCAACAATCTGATTAAAAAATGGGCAGAGGAAATGAAGGAGCATGTTTTTTTCAAAGAGGGCATACATGTCACCAACAGGTACATGAAAAGGTACATAACATCTATAATTATCATGGAAATGTAAATCAAAACCACAATGAAATATCACCTCATGCCTGTTAGAATGACTGTGATCTAAAAGGAGATAGAAGTGTTGACAAGGGTGTGGATTAAGGAAACACATGTGCACTGTTGATGAGAATTGTAATTGGTACAACCACTTTGAAAAACAGTGTACAGTTTCTCAAAAAATTAAAAATGGAACTAGTGTATGACCCAGCAATCTACCTTCTGGGTATACATATCCACAGGAAATGAAAAGAGGATTTCAAAGAAATATCTTCACTTTGCTCCCATACATTCATTGCAGCACTATTGACAGTAGCTAATATATGTAAATAATCTGTGTGTCTATCAATGGATGAATGGAGAATGAATAGAGAAGATCTGGTGTGTGTGTTTGTGTCAGATAAAAATATAGTAATATTATTCAGCCGTGAGAAAGAAGGACATCCTGCTGTTTGAGGCAATGTGGATGGGCCTTGAAGTTATGGTAATTGAAATAAGTCAAACAGATATTACTTATATGTGGAGTCTAAAAAAGCTGAACTCAGAAACAGAGACTAGAATGGTTACCAGCAGTTAAGGGGATAAGGGAAAAGACAAAGGGGCGAGATTGGTCAAAGAATACAATCTTATAGATATAAGATAAATAAGTTCTGAAGATCTAATGTGCAGCATAGTTATTACAAAATGGTTATTATGTGATATAATGTAGATACTAGCTCTAATAACATTATGGTGGTAATCATTTTGCATTATTTAAGTATATTAAATGAAAACATTGTATACCTTCAACTTATACACCGTTGTATGTCAAGTACCTCTCAATAAAGTTGAGTACAAATGAGAAGAACAACAACAAATTGGACAGCCGGTGTCCTGATGTTTCCTGGAAAATTTGTACCACTCATCAAAAACTCTTTCTCATCACAGGATTCACTTAAAATGTATTTTTTTCTTTAAAAATATTGTATAATACCTAAATACATTTGTTGTTGTTGTTAAACAATTAAAAATAGAAACAGTTCCTCTTCAATCACAATCTTTTGTAATATAGTGCTCCTCCCTAGCGTTAACCATTCGTAATGGTTTGTTGTGTATCCTTCTGAACCCTTTTCTAAGCATATATAAATATCTATATCTCTATATATTTTCATATATATATGTTCTGTGTCCTACATGGACATCATATTGTTTTTATAAAAAATAGGCTCATAATGTGTATATTATTCTGCAACTTCTTTATAGCATAACATGTGTTTTAGAGATATTTCTGTATCATTTTTAACTTTTGCAGAGGATCTCACAGTACTGGGATTTTATAGTCATTTAACTATTTCTTTCTGATAATAGGTTCTTTCTAACTATAATGTTTCAGTGAACATCCTTTTGCCCACTTGAGGTAAATTTAGTATTATTTCTGTAAAATGGATAGCTAGAAATAAAATTTTTCAATCAAAAATAATATATATGTATACTCTTTTTAAAGACTGTATGTATACTCTTTGTGTATATTGTAATAGAAACATTCAAATTATACCTTAGAAGTCAGTACCAAATTATGTTCCCCCCAAAAGTAGTATACGTGTGTTTCTCTGTACCCTCAATGGCACTGAATCTTATCATATTCTAACTTTTTTCAATTCAATGGGGGTAAAAAAAAATTGTTTTAATTTGCATTTCCCTGATTACCTGATGTTACACCAGTGAAGTTCAATACCATTTATATGCGGTATTCGTGATTCCTCTTTTCCTAATTGCCTGTACTTATTTTTTATTTATTTATTTTTATTCTCCTAAATTAACCTTTTTTAATGATTATTAGGAACTGTTTATATATTTTGTATTTTAAGCCTTTAACGATTTGTGTACACTTTCTCCTGCTGTACTGCTTCTTGTTTAACTTTGCTTACTGTGTCTTTTGAAGTATAAAAAGATACTCAAATTTACTATTATTTTTCTTAGTGACTTTGCAGTGTGTTTATTCCTTAAGAAGTATTCTCCTGAATGTTGCCCGAGTAACGGTTGAGAGGTTGGACTTTGGTGTCATGCCTGGGGTCGAATCCTAGGTATATCCTTTTTGAGATAAGACCATTAACCTCTATGGGTTTCAGTCTCTCCATCTTATAGTACAGATCATAAATAGTCCTATCTCATTGGATTATTGTATGGAATAACTGAAGTCCTCCAAATATAGTGCCTCTCACAGGGTCTAGAGCTCAATAATAGATATTTTTGTTATAATCCGGTACCATATAGATCTAAAACATTTTTTTCTTAGATCATCCTAAATTTACATTTGTATATGAGTTAAAAAATCTCATTTTAGGGAAGCCGGGATGGCTCAGTGGGTTAAGCACTCACTTTGTAGCCCTGGGGACCGAGGATCGAATCCCAGTCCTGGCCCATGTGGACCCATATGCTAAACTGGGGAGTGCCCCCAGTTTGGTTCTCACCAGGATGAGACCCCAGCCCAGTTCCTGCCCTGTGCAGCCCCACACCCACCTGTGGAATAAAATATGTGGAAAAACCGATGATGTGCAACTATGGAGACTGTTCTAGGCCCTCCCCCTTCTCTCTATTTCTGTCTTTGTATCTCTCTCTGTCAAAAACAATAAAAAAAATCTCATTTTATTTTCATTCAATAAGACACATGATAGTCAAAATGTATTAATCATATGGTTTATCTTTTCCTGCTCATTTCAAATGGCATCTCTACTACATATTTCATTCTCATGTCAAAAGGAGTTTATTTCTGGACTCCATTTAGTTTTGTTTATTTATTGCTCTGTTTTGGGATCTGTGTTACACTGCTTTAATGATTATTAAGGCAAATATTACTCATTGCTCTTTTTCAGAAATCATTTAGCTAATTGTTTATTTTTTCTTCCAGATAATTTTATACTTAGCCTTTTTGTTTCCTGGTGGTGGTTGTTATTGTTTTTTATTTTTCACTGCATTGAATTTATAGAGTAATTTTGAATTAATTAATAGTGTTGCCTAGGAATATGACATATTAAATTCTAGGTGTTCTTTATGTATTCTGCATATGATCCCCTTTTATTGTTTATTGTTTAAGCTGATTAATGTCTGCCCTCCCCAAAATCCACATTCTAATCCCTGGAAGCTGTGAATATATTAACTTAAATAATATAAAGCACTTTGCAAATGTGATTAAATTACGGATTCTGAGATGTGAAGATTATCCTGGATTATGAGGGTAGGTCCCATGTAAATACAAAATCTGTTTAGTTTTTATTTTATTATTTTAAATTAGAATTGACATTCAAGATTGTATTAGTTTCAGATGTATAGCATAGTGGTTAGATATTTATATAATTTAAGAGGTGATTTCCCTGATAAGTCTAGTACCCACCTGGCACTTACATAGTTATTATATTAATATAATAATATTATTGACTATCTGTCTACTTTATGCTGTGCTTTATATACCTGTGTCTATTTTGTAACAGTCAATTTGACAATGATTAGCCACATCTTATGAAATGATTCAGATCCTAACCAGAGTCAAATTCTCCCTCTGGTCAAAATGGACACGTATTACTTGCAATTATATTCATTTTAAAGCTATTCCTTCTCCACTGTCCTTCAGAGCCTCTCCAAACAGGGCTTAATGCTAGGGCATTATGTCAGGGCTTCTGACAGAAAATCCAGCAAACCACACTTCAGTGATTTTTTTTTCCTTAGTGAACAGGTCCAAGTGAATGTCTTCTGAATTCACAGGTGCAGTGTGAGGGAAAGTAGCAGTGCTGTATATTACGTAGTAGGCATATTGGGAGTAAGAGCTATTTTCTTATAAAAAATTACTTGTGACTTCAGTATCTCCTTGGAATGGATCACAACTCATCGTAATGATACAATACTACTAGATATGCTTGACTTTATAACTAGGTGAATCAGATAAATCCGTTTCATTATGGGAAGTATAATTGCATGGTCATCCAATATCCAGTGGTCAGTATTCATTATCTTCCAGGACCCACTTATAAGCCAAGAACTGTTTTTCGAAGAAACTACTTACGTGATTTGAGAAGTGAGATGAGGAGGGGCATTGTTTTACTCTAAAAAAGAGACTGGCAACTTTTTGCAAAGAGACAAG
The DNA here is from genome assembly GCA_004027555.1 of Craseonycteris thonglongyai. Taxonomy (NCBI): domain Eukaryota; kingdom Metazoa; phylum Chordata; class Mammalia; order Chiroptera; family Craseonycteridae; genus Craseonycteris; species Craseonycteris thonglongyai. The sequence continues at coordinate 6,367 of PVKE010029433.1, read as the reverse complement.
TTATGAACATTTTAGACTTTACGGGCCATGTGCTCTCTATCAAAACTACTCAATTGTGCTATTGTTGCACAAAATTAGTCATGTATAATACGGAAAAGAATGAGTATAACTACCAATTTATACTTCCTAGAAATACAGTATGAAGTATAGTCAATCATTTTTTAAAAACTATATATGGTGTCAGATGGGTACTAGATTTATCTAGGAGGATCACTTCATAAATTATATAAATGCCTAACTGCTGCATTTTACACCTGAAACTAATATAAAATAGATCTTTTAAAAAAATTGGTTTTGACAGAGAGAGATAGAGAGACAGAGACAGAGAGAGACAGAGAGAAGGGGAACGGCCCAGAGCAGTGTACAAATGGATTAAACATTTTTCTGAGGGGAGAGAAAGTGCTACTGATGAAGAGAGATCAGGGCAGCCAGGAATGAGCAGAACTGATGAAAATGTTACAAAAATTCATCAAACTGTGTGTCAAAACTGTCAGCTGAGTGAGAAACATACCAGACCAAGTAAACATGGATAGAGAAACAGCTTTGAAAATCTAGGCATGAGAACGGTATGTGCAAAATTGGTCCCAAAGCAGCCCACCGATGAACAAAAGCAAAGGAGAGTCCAAGTTTACTGAGACCATCTTGGGGAGGCAAGATGATTTTGGGGGCTGTTATCACTGGTGATGAATCATGGGTGTACCAATATGACCCTGAAAGAAAGAGTCAAAGTACACAATGGAAGTCAGCCAATTCTTGACCAAGAAAGTTCCATCAGTCCAAATCAGGAGTCAAAACAATGTTGCTAACCTCTTTTGGTATCAGAAGGATTGTTCATTGTGAATTTGTACCAACTGGACAAGCAGTCCACTAAGTTGACTGTTTGGAAGTGCTGAAAAGGCTGTGTGAAAATGTTAGATGAAAAACGTAAACTTTTTGGCAACTCATGGCTCTTGCATCATGACAATTCACCAGCTCATATGGCACTGTCTGTGAGGGACTTTTTAGCTAGTAAACAAATAACTATTGGAACACCCTCCCTACTCACCAGATCTGGCTCTCAAAGACTCTTTCTTTACCTGAAGATAAAGAAAATATTAAAAAGAAGATATTTTTATGATATTCAGAACATCAAGGGTAATAAGACAACGGCTCTAATGGCCATTCCAGAAAAAATGAGTTCCAAAGTTGCTTTGAAGGGTGCACTAGGCACTGGCATGGGTGCATAGCTTCCCAAGGGGAGTACTTCAAAGGTGACCATAGTGATATTCAGCAATGAGGTGTGTAGCCCTTCTTCTAGGACAAGTTCGCAAACTTAATTGTCATACCTTTTATGTTATGCTCTCTAGTACTGTTTGTTAGCAACCACTGTATTTCAGTCATTGAATTCCATTAGCTATATATGCTATTTTATGACAGTGGTCCTTGTCCTTGCCAAAGGGTTGCACAGATGTTAATTTAATAAAAATTTTACCACTTCATGCCATCTATTACAGTCTCATCTCTTAATACTAGTTATTTTTCACTATCTTCTATCCCAGTTTGCCTAGATAACAAATTCTAGATTTTCACCTACCAAACACTTATTGTCCACCCCAACTCAAATAGTATCTGAGTGTTCATACTTGCAACTACTTCTGCAAACAATTTCTGTGTTAATATTTTAAGGTACAAGGCAGAAGTTGACTGTGGCTGACATATGTTAAAATGGAATGTATTAAAAAGGTGTTGAATGTCTCATTTAAGCACTGGGAGAGCAAGATAATTATATTCAGGGACATTGTATTCAGGAAAAATGAAATCACATCGCAGAACTTGCTCATGTAGAGCACTTCTGCCCCAGGATGATAGATACTCTTGTTCTTGCCAGGGCCGTGCCACCTGGGAATTTGGTCATGTTGCAACCATTGTTTCTGCCAGAGAGTATTCCCTTCCATCATGTTTTATCATTACAAGTTCCCAATTCAAAATCAAGGCTGAGGGGAGTCTGATTACTATTGCCTGAATCATGTATTCATCTGATAGCTACACTATATGAATAATATGATTTAAAAGGTAAAAGGTGGTATTTTAACATGCTTATATACTTTAGGTCCTATAAATAAAGCTGAGTGATTTTTGAATCTTGATATTTCTTAATGCTGAATTGATAAAAGTGGTAGATTTAAAAAAAAAACACCTTTTTTTTTTATCTCTTTAGTGTTAGAAGGCTTTGGCTATCGAATTAGGATACGTTAAAATTCTTTCTTTCTTTCTTTCTAGGAACAAGTGAGAATTCCCAGAGCTTATATTTGTTTCTTTCTCTCTTCTTTGTGATATCTTATCTGATAGTCAACTTCCGCCTCTCATCCTCTTTGTGAAGGCAAGAAGAAACCCACCCACAAAATAAAGAGATTGAACAATTTCCTGAATATACACTATATTCAAGGGCTGTTTTACTTATTAATTTTTTTTTTCAGAGCATTAATGTCATTGGGAGTATGATTCCCCTTCTCCCTGCTAGTCAGTATATTCCCATTTTAATTCGTAGCATTGTCCTTTCTGCTGATGACAGATATGCCTGGAGAGGAGAGTGAATAAAGGCTAATACAATCAGGTACTAATGAATTTCTACTATTTACACATTCACTGTAGACTATGAAATAAGTATTGTTTACTTCTCAATGCAGAGAGGATTCAAGAAAGCAGTCTTGGATACAAAACATAAATATAATGGATTTTGCTAAATAGAATGTCTGTGTATAATATTTAGCAACAAATAAAGCCTTCTTTTTATACTTCACTTATTGGAAAGGGTGAAGTACTGCTAAAGAATACTGGAATTTATTGCTGGAAGAGTACTTTTTAAAATAAAGCAATAGAAGGACAACCCATAACATATAAAGCTTCTGACTGCCAGTTAAATTAAGTGCATGGAATTTGCTTTGTTTATTCAATATTGTTCTCAATGTTATGTATGTCAATGAGGAACTTCTAAATCCTAGATTTTACACTGCACCATGCATCCTCTTGTGTGAATTTAATGCACTAAATTAATACATAAGATGGCAATTTAGAACTGTGAGGTTAAGAACATATCTTTCTAGAATTATTGAAAGCCTCTAAATACTCAGCACTGTGCAATTCTTAAAATGGGTACTCTGTGAAAGTGCTCTGTGGTAGAGTGAAAATGTGGAAAAAGTATGGTTTTAATGAATATTTAACTTCATCTTTTGGCATTCTTAACTTTAAAATTCCTATATTGAAAACATAAATCAGACTCTATTTGAAAATACATAGCTGTGGTGTATTGATAAGGTTACACGAGGAGTTTGAATACTATGCTCAATCAATTTATATATTTTACATCATATAACATGTAAAACACATATAATGTAGCCTGACGAGATAGGGTACAACTTCTTGTGTTGTCATTTGTTTTGGAGAAAACTTGTGGTATGGATTTTGCCCAAACAACTTGTGAGCTATGAGAAAATTCATATATATTTATTTATAAATTAGATCCATTTGGGAGGAAAAGTAATGCCATATTACTTTGGTTTTGCTGATATGGTCATCAGCTTTTAACTAGAAGCTGCCGCAACTCTAAAAAATAAATGGGGGAAGCCGGGATGGCTCAGTGGGTTAAGTGCTCACTTTGCAGCGCTGGGGACCGAGGATCGAATCCCGGCCCCAGCCCTTGCGGACCCATGTGCTGAACTGGGGAGCTCCCCCAGTTCAGTTCTCTCTCTGTCTCTGTAACTCTCTGTAACTCTCTCTGTCTCTCTGTCTCTCTCTCTGTCTCTCTGTCTCTCTGTCTCTCTCTCTCTCTCTCTGTCAAAAACAATAAAAAATAACTAAATAAAATAAAATAAAATGGCCTTTGTTTAACAAAATTCCCTAACTATGTATTTGTGTCTAAAGCAAAGGCAGCCTTCACAGATGCAGTTTAGATAATTGAGAAATAGGAGGGAAGTTTCTGCTTCTCTTTTGAAATAATGAAGACAATAAAAATGTAGTTATTTGTAAAATTGATTCAGTTGGCTGCCTTATTAAATTAATTCAGTTTCAACACTGGTAAACAAGGTCAATTATTGGTCATTATTTGGAAATGAAGAAAATTTTAGGTAAGAAATTCGGACAGCACAAAGGACATGCGTTGTGTAGATACTTGTGAAAGGGCCTTTCTCAGCACCCATGAGATTTGTCCTCATTAAATTCCTCCTGAATGATATGCTCCATCCAGGAGGTCAATGGTTAATACTAATTTGTGGTTTTCCAAGTAAATATTTTATTTTTTACTATGGGCTCTCAGAAACCATTTTGCTTTATAGAATATTGTCTTATGCTGTGAAATATGAGTAATACCCATTTGAGGAACTGCCTTCCTTATAAGCAACATGACCCTTGTAAGATTTCTAAAACCTGAGTGTTTCATTCCTGTTTTTTTGTTTTCAAATATTCATCCGAGGCATAAAATCAGGACATTTATATTGTGGTTGGAGGTCATGAGATGATTACTGCCTCTGGATATCTTATTTAAAAGTTAGCTAACAAAAAGAACAGTACAATATCTTGGAAAATAATTTCTTCCTGTAAAATAACAGTGACTTTAGTAAACTTATTGTAGGAGGTCTAACATGAACCACTAACTGCAATCAGGATTAAGAGCAGAGAAATCTTGAGTACAGTGAATTTTGGTGTGCATGCACCCAGAATCATTTAATCTTAGAGAAAATAGTAGACCATTTCTCAGAAATAGAGTGATGGTTATAAATGTAAATGAGGTGAAAATAAATATCTTATTGTAATAGGTGTAAATTTGCTCTATGACCCTTTAAAATATTTTTTCTTTAGTTACGTGGACATTCAACATAATTTTAAATTAGTTTCAGATGTACAGCACTGAGGTTAGACATTTATATAACATATTCAGTGATCCCCTGATTAGCCTTGTACCCACCTGGCACCATGCGTAGTTGTAACTGACTATATTCTCTATGTTGTACTTTACATCCCCTTGAAATGGAAAAAATATATATCACATTTCTACTCCCTGTATTTGGGTAGTTGCCTCTTCCCTCAAATCTTGGGTCTCTTACCCTCTTAGACAGTTTGGAGCTCCAGTTCATGAGCCTGTATTTTGGGAAACCAATTCCCTTGAACCAGGAAAACTTAAGAATATAGGAAATTAAGCTTGGCTATTCTTTCAGAATGGAGGGTAAGGAAAATTTCTTTTGTAGTGTTTTGAGTTACAATAAAGAGACCAAGAGAGCAATTCATATTTCAGCAAATTAATTAGTCTATAACATGTTTAGAAGACAGTTGTAAGTATTTTAACAATATTAAAACAGGTAAGAATATAAGATAATTATTTCCAAATACTCTCAAGTATTACAAAGTGAATACCAACTACTTAGTGGCTCACTTATTTTTATGGAGTTTGGTTGCATTGCAACATTATTCTTAATTTGCCATTGTTTTACGAACTTGGCAGAATTTTGCAAAATTGAACCACTTAAAATTTTTACAGAGTAATTTTTTAAAAACACAAAATCTGTACCAAATTAACTAGAGTACAAAATGTACTTTCAATACTTTTAGGAATAAATGGAAATGAGGGGAAGGCACATTATCATTTTTTGTAAAATTTGGAGGGTATAAGATGCATTCTCTTCCTTGTTTTAGATAAGAATTAAGGGGAGGGCAGTATTTGAGAACTATGAATTAAAATAGATTTATTAGATTGGAAAATTCCAAAAAGTTTGAGTAACCCTTTTAAGAAGTAAGGATTATAAAAAGATTTGATATATTTGACTCCCTACTTAGCACCCCAAAATGAAATGAAGTCAATTGAAGTCATTTTTCTTTAGTTCTCAAAAACTAAGTTAGTATGGCCTAGAGACCAGGAAGGCTAATGACTGTAGTCAGAAGCTATTTGGATTAACATTCATGCTGGATTCATGCTGAAATTCTTGAGAGCAATACTGTGTTCATATGGACATGTGTTGTGGAGAAAAGGCAGTTAGAGATGGTGAGCGTAGGCTGTAAAAATATTTTAAAGTCAAATCTATTTCAGTGTGCTTGCTAGGTTATGTTTATATTCAAGTTTCAGGAATCTCTTGAGAGCAGCTTTCAATTTTATAATGCCTTGCACGTAAAACAGGTGCTTCTGAATGTCTTTTCTACATTCTTGAAGGGTTATCCATCAGTTCTTACATCCATGACATCTGTGTAGACCAAGGGCAGTGGAACAGTGACACCCAATCTGACAGGTTCACCCACAAGTGATGCCTCTTAGAAGGCTTTTTCTCCTTACAGAGACTAGAAATTTGGTCTTTCTTTCTTTCTTTCTTTCTTTCTTTCTTTCTTTCTTTCTTTCTTTCTTTCT
>PVKE010029432.1:0-20257 GCA_004027555.1 Craseonycteris thonglongyai | reverse complement strand
AAAATGAAACCGGACCACTTTCTTTGTTCTTCCTCAATCTGCATACCTATAAAACCTTTTGACCTTGCTAGGATTGGGGAAGGTAGTCTTTAGACAGGAGTCCACAGCCTCCCCTGAATGCTGGCATTTTGAATAAACCTACTTTTCTTTCCACAACCTTGTCTCTGACTTTTGGAGGCAGCAAACAGCACCTGAACCCAGTAACAAAATGACCCAACAATCCCTCTTCTGGGTATCTACTCCAAAAATCTGATGACGTTTATTTATAAAAATATAACGACCCCATGTTCATTGCAGCATTATTTACAGGAGCCAAGACACGGTAACAACCAAAGTGTCCTTCAGTGGATGATTGGATAAAGAAGATCTGGTATGTTTATACAACGAAATATTACTCAACCATAAGAAAAGATGAAACACTGCCATTTTCAACAACAGGGATGAACCTAGAGGGTACTATGCTAGGTAAACAAGTCAGATGGAAAAGGGCAAGAACCATATGATTTCATGCACACGTGGGATATAAAACAGAAAACAAGAAATGAACAAACAAAATAAATAAACAAAGAACAAGCCCTCACATATACAGAAAATAGTATGGTGGTTACCAGAGGGGAAGAGGGTGGGAGGAGTTTCAAGAGGGAAAAGGGGGTCAAATACATGGTGACAGAAGGAGACTAGACTTGGGGTGGTAAACACACAATGCAAAATACAGATGATATATTATAGAATTGTACACTTGAAACCTATATAGTCTTATTAACCAATGTTACCCCAATAAATTTAATAATAATAAAAAAAAGATTTAGCCAGTTTTGAATGGGAGAGAAGACCTGCAGCTAAGTCAAGAATATAAGTTTTCAACAATTAAACATTTTTTTTTTTCCTAGCTATTTATACCATTTGGTCTAACGTGAAGTCTCACTCTTGTGGGAACTCAACAAACATCTCTTAAATTTAGGGAGAGTGTTGAGTCCTCAGAGAAAAAAACCAAACTGCTGACATTGCCTGAAACAGTTTATTGCTCATTAGGGAAAACAGACATAAAGAATGATGTTAAAAGATTTCAGACCTTGCTTACTTAGCCCATTCTTCTGAGTTCCTCAGGTCACCAAAGGGATTACACTGATCTGATATCCTAATGTCTTTTCTGGAAGTTTACTCAGGACTGATAGACATAGAGGAGAATTTCAAAGGAAATGAGAAGAATAATTGTTTAAAGAGCCTTGCTAATAGCTCAGCGTCTTGGCCAGTGGCTCAGCTCTGGTAGCACGTGTGTTGCTGGTCTCCAGGGGGAAGGAGACATTCATCACCATCTTAAGAAGCTGCCACCCTGGCTGCAGCTCATGGTCTTCTGTAGCCTGTCTCTCTGGCTATTTGAAACCGTCACGGCCTCCACCCCACAGGCATTTTCTGGCAGCACACTGATGTCTGAGGAAAGCAGAAATAAGGTTATTAGCTCTCCTCCCATTAAGTTTTTCCTGTAATTCACAAGAAGCGAATCTCAGCTCCATGTCCTTTCGAAAGCAGAGGCATTTATGATCCAGCTGAATTGTCCCCGAGATTGTTTTATTTTAAACATTTCAGTGGCTCTGCATAGTTACTTAACACTTGTTTGAGCGTCTGTTCTTTTGAAGTCCTTGTTTCTTTATAAATCCTCACCATCCTACGAAAAGTGGAAAGCAAGTTGGGAGGATACATGTGTATGCCGGTGTGTGACCCTCCCCATTTGCCAGCGGGTAGATATTAATAAGTGGCTCCTTGCTTCCAAAAGCATTTCTTTCATGAGATCATTTCTTTGACATCTCAGTCTCTCTGACACTTCCCTGCTGCTTCCTGCAGGACATTAAAAAAATTATCTCAAGGAAAATAGAGCATGGCTGGTTGTTTCTCTCTACCTCACCCCCCTGCAGCTTCTAACCTCCTTTAGTGCCTTTCTTACTAGGATAGGGGAGCGTTGCTTAGGACATCAATGTCTTTGGTTTGGACTAGTTTTAACAAAAAATGAATGTCCTGATGATAGAAGTGTTTTTCTTTTGATTCAGGATTCAAATCTGATTTTGGTCCTAAAAAAGAGTTTTTGCATCTATTGCATTTTTTTTTTCTACACATAAACTAAATGCATGTGGCTTGAATTATTGGTACATGACCACATTATAAATTCTTTAACAAACAGTTTTCTGAGTGATAGAAATTTGAATAGCAAGCATCAGTAGAGTAAAACGACTTTCACATGCACGCTCTTTCGTGCATCCTTGTACACACATACACAAAAAAATACCCTCCAAACCCAGAAAAAATTTGGAAAAAACAGTAATTTGGAGGATTTAGTCTGTGTGCCCATAGAGGCTGGAATTTAAGTAAACTAAAAAAAATTAAAAAAAAATTTTTTTTTTTTAAAGACAGGGCATGGGAGAAATAACCTTAAAAAACTTAGTATTAATAATTAAATTATTAATGTGGAGTTCAATGCCAGGTACTTAATGGCGGGGATCTTGACCTATTTATTATACTTTAATTGAGAAATGTCAGTGATTAAAAAGCTGCTTACCATGATACCATCATGTAATCTGTTTTTGGTCATTCAGCCCTGTGATCCTGATTTAAAGAGGTTTAGAAGAACTTCCTTCTGGCCATAAATATTTACTGAACTAAGTCACACTCATGTAGATTTTGAGTGAGTTGAGGTTTTGTCATTTCAAATACATGGCTTTTAAATATAATAAACAGTTTCTAAACACATTCAACATTAACAAGATTATCTTTAAAAGATATTCTTAAAATGGTAAAACTACTGATCTAAGTCAAAGTGTGGATACCAGACCATTAGGATCAGCATCATGTGCGGTAGAAACTTGTTAGAAATATAAATACTTGGGCCTCATCCCAGATTGAATGAATCAAACTGGAGGGGACAGGGCAGCGTGTATGCCTCCGAGTTTTAATTCTTTGTGTTTTAAATATCCCTCCAGGTGCGTAAATACTAACGTTTAATAACCACGGGCCTCATAAAAGCTAGAAGAGTTTTGAAATAACATATTCTTGGGTATGTTTCTCTCAATGTAAGTTTAGCTTTGCATGGCAACTGACAACATTCTTTCAGACATCTGTATCCCACACACGTGAGCAAGAGACCATGTCAGAGAGTTAACATGGATTTACTAGTGGTAAGACATTCAGAATAGGGTAGATAGCAATTTACTTCCTCTTCAGCTGTAGAATTATATGTGTCTAGCAGCCTTACCCAGAAATTTGGATTTAATAGATTTGGGGCCAGGCCTAATCATCTATATGGTTAGCAAGTACCTGAAGAAGAGAGAAACTACCACAGAGAGTCTCAAATAGCCAAGAAATGAACTATGAACGGAATGCAGAAGGGGGAATACTGAAAAATCAGTTTGGACCCTTATTGCAAAGTAAATGCAAAATCTCTGCTTGGTGGTTGTTTTTTCCCTTAGGGCTGAAGCCATTGACAATCACAAAATTCATAATATTTGCCTTATGATTCATCATTCAGAACTATACAAATAACTTTAGTTGATCACTTATTTTCTTCAAAAGTACCCTGGAAATTTCATAAAAAAATATACAGGTACAGAGATGAACAAACAAAATTAAGGGGTTAAAACCATAGGCCTGCAAGGAACGGTTGTCCACACTCTTTTGAAGTTACTCAGTACATGTCACATTTGGTTTTGCTGTGGACCAATGACCTTCTAGTGAGGTATGAAGTACCACAGAAAGTGGAAGGGGACTCTAGAACTGAGCATCAGAAGTCCTGAAACCTAGTCCTGCCTCTGCTGTTAACTTGTATATGATCTTTTTTAAATGTTTTTTTTTTTGTTTGTTTGTTTTTTTTTATATCTTTTTATATTTATAGAGAGTAATTATTTTATCTTCCGTACATATTTATTTCTATTTTACTTTTGACAGATAGAGAGAGAGACAGAGACAGAGACAGCTAGAGAACCGAACTGTGGGAACTCCCCAGTTCAGCATGTGGGTCCTGCCTGGGCCGGAGCCGGGATTCGATCCTCGGTCCTCGTGGCCTCAAAGCGAGCGCTCAACCCGCTGAGCCGTCCCGGCTTTCCCCTGTATATGATCTTGATCTGGCAAGCCCCTTCGCTTTGAATCATCCAGTTTCTTCATAAGGATAGTAACATTATCTACTTCAGAGGTAGCTATAAGGGCTGAATGGGATAGATGTAAAATTGCTTTGGAAAGCAAAAGTAATAATGCAAATAGAATGTATATTTATCTATCTATCAATCTATCTAATCTATTATCTATCATCTATATATTCTATTGTCTATCTATCTATCATCTAATCTCTATCCCTTACCATAATATTAAGAATTAACAATATGCCTAATAAGTGAAGATTTGCTGCTTTTAGTTTGAAAAAGTATAAAACAACAGTTGATTTCAAGTATGTTTTTTAAATAGTGAAAAAACATTTAAATTAGAATTGTCTTAATTCAGCAAAAAAAAAAATGGGTGTGTGTAAGAACTCTTATTAAAAAGGCTCCATTAAGCAATTTGTAAGGAATTGTGTGGATGCAACAGACAATCATCAAAATAACTGATGTTCATCTGGTCCTATCTGAAGGGAGGGGGTGAGCTTAGCTGATTCCTTGGAGACTACAGGCATTAATAAGTAAAGGGCACTTTAACTTTCCCTGGAGGAACCGTGAAGTAAACAGGCAGGTAGATTTTAGATGAAGCAAACGCATCGTTTGCTATCCAAACTTGGACACTTCTAAGAGTAAAAAGAGGCACTATTTAATTAATTATACAGGACGGCAGGCATAAACCAGGACTGTCCCTACTAAAATAGGAACTATATCACTTTATTGTAAACACCCCTCCCCAAGGTAAGTAAAATGTCAGAATAGAATCATCTACAAGATTCTGAAGCATAGCAGGCATTTTAGTACCGAGTTCAGTCACATCATTATGGGCCTGAGCAAATGTGGAAAGTGATTGGGAGACTACAGGATCTGCTGGGGGCTCTTGTGTGGGGAGCTGAAGGGGGGAACTTTCAGCAGGAGGGACAGAAGAAAGGGCCCCAGGTTTCTCTGAAGTATCAAACACATGCCTGAGCTGCTGTCTGCTGAGAAGCCACAGTACCAGACATAGCAGCCTGGTGTGTCAAGTGTAGAGACAAGTGATTGTGGATAAAAGCTTCAGGCCAATGTCAAGTCTACCAAATAGAGTCGCAAACAGCTCCTGCTCTGCAAGCAAAGGCTACAGACATAAATCAAAGAGCAATCTTCCAATGTCAGCAGCGTGGGAAAGACTGGCCACTTGTCACACTTCAGTGTTCTCACCACAGTTTCACACATGGAGAGTAATTACAGTTAGTGGTGTCATCAGAGAGTTATGATGGCAACGGTAGAGCTTGTCGATGAGTGGAATGGAAAGGATTATGTGCACCCACGTCTAGAGGTACCATTTACCTCTCTCCATTTATATTGACTCTCAGAGGCATAGGAATCACTCAAAAATATTTTCCCTCTGAGGTGTTTCTGCTCAGGATTTATATAAAGTGCCTTATTTCCATACCTTATTTCCGTATCTGTAGTACCTGCTTATGAAAGAGTATTACAGCCTTATATTCCTGCCAAGGTAAGAAGCCTGGAGAGATTTTAGTAAAAGGTTTGCCAGGAACAAATCAAGGTTCATGGTAATCACATATTATTAGGATGGTTCTACATTCTGAAGAAGATAACCTGGCAGAGTTTGAAAGCCAGGGGAACTGCCCACGCATGAGAAACACTGTAACACTTCAGCTAGAAGGTCAAAAGCAGGAGGTGTGTCATGGCATTGCCATCAACTCTGTTCTGGTCAAGTGTGTGAAGTCCTAGCAAAGAATGTCATACAGTGGTGCATGTGGCCTTCCGTTACTAGTCAGCTTTGTGACCAAAGTATCATTGGTTCTGTTGGTGGGTCTCACGTAAACTTTGTATTGCAAGTCTTTTGGTTTTCTTTTTGCTATGTCCTTATGGAGGTGGCTATAAAAGGATTGAAACAGAAGTTTTTCATGTGAGGGCAAGAAACACAACATAGATATTTATATGCCCTTTATTTATTTTTTGCATTTTTTTTTTAAAACCATATAATTACCTCTAAAGGAAATGGTGTCAAGTGTTGCATTGGTTTTAGGTTTTGCAAGAACATGAACAGAATGGGCCTAACATTCTTTTTCATTAACTGTAAATCCATTTTCATTATGTGTTATGCATTTATTATATAAGGCTTTGTGACCTCAATTCATAAAATAATACTGTGACTTGCATTATCACTGAGCCCTCTGACATAATGAATACATATAAAAACAGACATGTGATTATATTAATATTTTTAACTGAATAGCTGTAGACTTAGAAGTGAATACGTTGTTTTGCTGTGGTACTAATTAAGATTTGTGACAAAGTATAAATCCCATAATTAGTTCACAACTGCTATTCAGCACACCCTTTTCTCAGTAAGTACATTAAAAGGATTTAAAAAAATCAACTATTTTCTAACTTTTGGTTAAACCATCTCTTCTTACAGAGAAGTAGCAATTTGTGAAGCCAGACAAATGTTATGATATTTTTTTCTTCCCATTCTGATAAAAGGGTGGGTCAGTACTCTACTGTTAAATTTCTAAATCATGTTATTTCCAGAAAAAAGAACTTTTCTGAAAACCATTCAGCCCTCTTTGTCAAATAAATATACCAACATATGTAATTTCCTATTTTTCAAAATGGTAATAGTGCTATTTCAACTAAGTAGGTTCTGAGACTTTGGTGGTACGAGTATTGCCTCCTAAAATGTACTTATTGGCAATACCTGGCCCTTCTGCTTAGGGATAGAGTCTCTAGGGCTTCATTTTATTCTCTCCCTCTCTCTCTCTTTTTTTAAAAGATTTATTTTATTGCTTTTGACAGAGACAGAGAGAGACAGAGAGAAGGGGGAGGGCCCAGAGCAGTCTCCATAGTTGCCCGTCATCAGTTTTCATCATAGTTTTATCCCACACAGGTGGGTGGGGGTCCTGCAGGGCAGAACTGGGCTGGGGCCTCCCGCATGGGAGGTACGCCCCCTCGAGCCAGGGGCTGAAGCAGGGAGTGAGAACCAAGGGCCTCCCGCATGGGACACACACCCCAGGTCAGCATACGGGTCCACACGGGCCGGGGCCGGGATTTGATCCCCAGGGCTGCAAAGTGAGTGCTCAGCCTTCTGAGCCATCCTGGCTTCCCCCATTTTATCCTCTTTACATGGTCCCCATTTGCACATATTTAATAATTTCCTGACAGTTTAAAGTTTCAGTTTTTACTTTGATGTCTCATGCTTCTCTTACGTTTTTGGCTGTTGTTGTTTTATTTAAATTTTTTATATTACATCCTTTTACTCAAAGGTTAGGCCCAAGAGACATGTCAGAAAGCCAATCTTTGTTGATCCTGGGCGTTACCCTAAAATGATGCTGTGTTCACGTTTTCCCAGAGGACAGTGTCAGCACTTCATGGCCGGCTTCCTGTGACCAAAGCATCGTAACATACTGCAAATCCTGACTTTCTAGGGTGCAGAACCCAAGGTTGGCTCTTTGGTGGAAGTGTAAATAGCAGTCAACTGTTCAATGACATAATGGGAATTTTTATAAGCTCATCTAATTCTAAAGCCAGATTTCTCTCTGAACATGTGAGATAAAGAAAGCTTCACTTGCTCTCTGGAATTGTTCCACACACAGGTTAGTTTCTCACTATTGATTTTTCTCCACAAATACCTTGAAAACATCAAGTTCTCTTGACCTACACACAAAAAATCTGTCAGTTTAAAAGGAATAATATTTTCAAAAGAATGCTTGAAAAATCAGTAAAGATAACAAAATAGCTCTTCCTCAACTATTAGCAGTTTAACTGGACATGTTGACTAGATTTTGGGGAGAGAACAAAATCAAGAATATTTATGAGATTTTAGGTATTAAAGAATGCTATACGTATAGGTGTTCCCAGTATTCTGATCTAGTGACTGAAAATTTCAGGTTAAGTCAGCATAATAACCACTGGGTGACAGATTGAGGCACCACAGAACATCATTAATAGCAGCAGAATAGGAGAAAAAAATACTGCTATCATTAACAGCAGTAGAACAGGAGGGAAAAAACACTGGATTAGTTTCAGAAGACCCATTGCCCTGCCAGGACTACTCTCTCTGTGCTTCTGTGATTCATCTGTCAAAGCAAAGGTAGGTATTGAATTCTAAGAGTCTTTACAGTGCTAAAATTTGTGCTTCTATACCCAAGATGATGTATATTTTCTTTTTTTTTTTTTAAGAATTATTTTTATTGTTTTTGTCAGAGAGAGAGAGAGAGAGAGAGAGAGAGAGAGAGAGAGAGAGAGAGAGAGAGATACAGAGACAGAGAGAAGGGGGAAGGCCCAGAACAGTCTTCACAGTTGTACATCATTGGTTTTTCCACGTTGTTTCATTCCACAGGTGGGCACGGGGCTGCACAGGGCAGGAACTGGGCAGGGGTCTCGCCCCGGTGAGAACCAAACTGGGGGCACTCCGCAGTTCAGCATATGGGTCTGCATGGGCCGGGGCCGGGATTTGATCCTCAGTCCCCAGGGCTGCAAAGTGAGTGCTTAACCCACTGAGCCATCCAGGCCTCCTCTATATTTTCTTAATTAACAGGAAAACCAAATTAAAAGAAAGCAATAAAAGCAAAATAAAAGCTTCTATTTGAAAGAACTTGAGAACTGTATAATAAGGATGATTCATTCCTCTAGACACCCATCTTGTATATTTATCTCCCATTCCTATTATTATGGAAAAGTAAAAAAAAATTCTTTAGGGATTAAATGTTCCATTTAGTTTTTTAATCATTCCTTTCTTTGTCCCTGAAATATTGTCCCATTTACAGAAAATGATATCAGAAGCACTTTACTAATGGAATTCTTTCTGTGTGCTTCCAAGTAAAACAAAAACATCATTAATAGCTGCAATATAAAACAAAGCAAAACAAACAAACAAAAAGCCAAACCAAACAAATAAACCTACTTCTGTGTCTAGAGGATTGAGCAGAGTTGAAGTAAACCAAGACATTTTCACACGTCACTTGGAGTGTAGATTTATTTGGGTTTAAGAATCTCCTTAAACAATTATATCAACCTCACTCCATTCTCTTCCTTAATAAAAATTATGATTGGACAAACATCAGACTTTTAAAATTCTAAAAATAATAGAAAAGTAAAATAGATTTCCTAGGGAAATCTCTCTTCTAAACCTTACATGGTCTTGGTGCTTCTGTGAAATCTTTCTCTTTGGAGTAACTTAGTAGCATAGTATTTTGTTTTTGTTTTAAACTGGATTCGTACAAGGACACTGAATTAGAGCATGAACTTTTATGAACTATCAGTTACTTCTGCTCAAAAAGGAAAGTGGCAGATGGCAAGAATGGAAACACTGGAAGTCCATTGCATGGTTAATTGAAGTCTTACATTAGGTAGTACACCCTCATTTAAAAATAAAGCAAGAACACAGAATGGTATGAGCACTCTAAAATCATCTGCAGCACTTTTAAGGGTTAAACCTGCTTAACCCACCCCTAGTCACAGAATGGCACCAAAGAGTACAGCTCACCCCTTCAGCATGGTTAGTTCCACGCCCGCGACATCCTCAGGTTCTTAGAGCGGTCATGCACTCCTCCTCTGCCCCCCGCCCGCCCAAATGATAGGATCCATTCAGAGCTACTCACTACTGCAGGGTTTGACCTGAGAAATGCTAGGATTTGCTAACTCAGCAGTTGTTTTGAAAAGTTCCTAAAGAGTTTTTGCCCTTGGCCAGCAAGGGAACTGCTAGTCTCCAGTTCTCAGAAGCAGCTGGTGAGGTTCTCAGCCAAGTTCTTCAGAGGCAAGAAGTTCTTCAGGACAACCTACTTTGATGTGGCATTTACAGATAGATCTTTCAACCAGGCTTCCTGGATCTAGGAAATGTTATTCCTGACTCCTTTGACCCAGATGCTGGCGAAAATGTAGTTTTTATCATCTGTAGGTAATCAAGCATTCTTTCCTCTTCTTTCTTTCTAGGAGCTGGTGTGGTGGTTAAAGTTTTCTAAAACTGTCATATTAATATGTTCAAAAATCCACTGCTGAGTCTCAGAGAGGGGGTCACATCTGGCCATGAAAATCTTCTTTTCTGCAGGGTTGCAATCCATACAGCTGTTGCTCACAGGATGGAATAATGTTCTGTCCTGGAGAGATCAGAAAGAAACGACTGACATAATACATGGTGAATGGTTAGAGCCAAAAACACACAGAAATATTGTATCTTGCTTATATTTCAGTCTATACTCATAGTGTGATAAACAGACCATGTCCCAAATCAGACAATAGCAGGCTGAGTTGCACGTGGAACCATATCCTGGGATCCACGGGCACTGCATAGGGCCTTCTGCGCAGGTTCAATCAGGAACAAAGCATTCATCCATTCATTCACTGATGGTTTTTTAAAAGCAATCCATTCATTTCCTACTCTGTGGTAGGAATTTTGCTATATGCTTGGGTTTTGAAGATAAGTATGTGAGGTTGGTTGTCAAGTAGTTAATAATCTAGCCTTGTGGGGAGAGGCACATACACAAAAACAGTAATTTTGTCCATAAATAACACCACCACCAACACACACACACACAACCAGAAGAATTACAATTTTCCTACCCTTGTATTGAGCCTCTAATGGAAAGGGGAAATACAAAAGAAAAAGAAACTGAACAAGCCATGTGCTCAGTCGCCCTAATGGGAAGATGAATATGGGGAAGGGAATTCACACACAGGCATTATCTTAACAAACTCAAATATGTTAGCACTTGAACTTTAGTCTTCATTGCCATTACATGTCTGCCTGTGGTGCAATTCTCATTTCTCTGTAAAACGGAGGAGGCAGTGTTTATTAAAAAAAAAAGAAAGAAGTCACTAAGTACATGATAATAAGACAACAGCTCTGTGAATGAAAGGTATGATGCTACCAGGGCACAAAGTGTCAGTAGTTAGCAAGTCCACTATCCACACAGGCTCTGTTAACACACCCCCCTTCTTATTGTGCAAGCATGGTAAAGGAAGTTAGGCTAAGAGAAAACAAATCCTTTCTTAACAAGTAATAAAACTTTGTCTCTGACCATGTCAATGCTAAAAAATGTGCCAAAAACATGGAAAAACTTCCCCTAAGCACTGTTTAAATTTTAGGATCAAATAATATTTTATTATTTACCTTAAAAAATGTCTAGAGATTCTGATTACTTTCTTTAGCTGGGGAATATTACACTTACAAAGCTTTTAGAACTTAAGCGTTTCCCAGTCATCCTGTGTAAACATTTCTAGATTGCTCCTGGATGCTATGACTCCACCAACCAATATTTAATGTCCTCTTAGGACCCGGATGTTTGCATAGTTAGGCACTGGGTGAAGGAAGCAAGAATGAGAAAGCAGAAAGGCAGCTGCCCGCAATTTATTTTTCATGTTTCTATTTTCAGTATAAACAAAGAGCTATGCCTAATACAAAGGCTCACTTTTCTGTTCTCTTTAACATTTCCTGAGTTTACTGTGGATTTTACTTTCCTTCCACAAAGAGGACTCCCTAGGCCACCTTCCTACATTCTTCACCCACTGCTTTGCCACCTCGGCCGCTGTTTGACCCCCCACAGACCCAGCCTGTCCAACCTGCGCCCTGTGGGCCGCATGTGGCCCAGAATGGCTTTGAATGCGGCCCAACACAAATTCATAAACTTTCCTAAAACATTATGAGATTTTTTGGAACTTTTTTTTTGTTTTTTGTTTAGCTCATCAGCTATCGTTAGTGCTAGCGTATTTTGTGTGACCAAGACAATTCTCCTTCTTCCAGTGTGGCCCAGGGAAGCCAAAAGGTTGGACACGCCTCTGTAGAAGCTCCGAGGAGCTCTCCTACTGTGGGTGAAGGTAGCAGATTCTAGGAGGAAGGAGAGTGTTCTGCAGCTCACCCCACATCCCTCTCTCTTGCGGTCCATTCTTGCTGTCACAGACCCCTTTCCACAGCCACTGTGGCTCCTTAGGGGACTACAGTCTGCTTCGCCCTCTTGCTCTAATCCTTCCCAGCATGGCTCATGCACAGTCTCTTATCTGCAACTTCTACCAGGTTAGCTGCATGGGTCCAATGTATTAGGTCAGCTTTTCAAAGAGCATTCTTAAGGGGTTCTGTTCATGAAAATTCAATCTGACTTGCTAAACTCTTATTCACACTCTTCCAGGTATCTGTACCTCTTTTCCCTGTTAAGTATCTATATTTCTTCCTATTGTTACCTTTATCAAGTGGGGGCCTTCATATAATTGCAGTTTCTCTCTCACAGCACATATTCTCCTGAAAGCTTAAAAACAAAAAACAAGAACATGAGTAGAACATGTCTCTATTCTCTTCCCTTCACCAGCTTGCCTACCTCAGTGCGGATACAAAAGCCAGACCAGATTGTCTGAATATTTTATTTTTCCAAACCTTATTTTCTGAGCTATGGGGTGATCATATTTTTCCAAATCTCAAATTGGAACTCATGTTCCAACCAATACCGGTATACTCATAGGGACAACCAGGAAGGATACGCAAAATCAGTACTACCCTGAAAACTCCAAAATGTATTTTCTATTATTAGACTTCATAGTCTCATAAAAGTTGGGAAATTGAATTCCCTAAATCTATGTCTGAGAAGTTTCATGAGTAAAATGTGGGGGTGAATAAGATTAATCTCTAAGGCCTCTCCCAGCCATAAAATTGAATGCACATTTTATTCCAAGGTTCACTCAAGACACAGATGACAGGACATCAAATTACGGACTATCAACATATGCAGTGGACTAACAGATTTGTTGTTCTCTGTTTACAGACTGAGCTCTGTTCACCCTTGTTTTTGGAGTATCCAGTAGGTCCTAGAGATGAAGCTTCTGGAAGCATCTTCAGTGTTCCCCAGAGCATGCACTTTCCACTGTAGACCTTGGGGGCTACATAATTGCCATCTTTCTGTTTCTATTCAGCTAAGCTTTAGATTACTAAATGTCTTTCCTGATGCTTTTCCTGGCTGGAATTAAGTCAATGGCTCAAGTAATAGTTTGTGTATAGGGTCTCTTGTTCTACGACAGCTCTTGTCTACTGTTCCTCTCCTGGGTCATGACAAGAGATGGCTGTAACAGAACTGAATACAGTGGCTTTTTTTCCTTTTTTTGTTTTGTTGTTGTTGGAATAGACTTTCAAGTGCACTGGCAAGCCTGCTATTCCATAACAATCCTCCTTAAAGGGTACTTTTCACTGGACTGTTCTTTGTTCAGTACCATTCAGTGACTTTGTTCAGTGACCATTCAAAGAGTAATTTAAACAAACTGTTTCTCCTGAGCTCCTTCCATCTTCCCTGACTGCTTCTTCCCTTGTTTTGTTTTCGTTTTCTATTTCTGTGTTTGCCTATAAAATTAGAAATCCTTGAGCAGGAAATGAGAAATTTTAGATTCAGGTTTATGGAACTGCCCTTCATAATCGAATCAAAGTGCTCTGTGCTGGTCAATCGGTCCATGTTGTGAAAAGCATGGGTGGAATTTTTCAGGTAGCTTTTTGAAAGGGACAATTTTTCCTTTCAAAGCAGGCCTGCAATTCAATTGGCACCTGTGTGACACTTTGTGGCATTCACAGACCCGCATTAAATTTTATTAGATTTCATATGGATTTTGAAAAGATGAGTATATTGTAGAAAACATTCCACACCTGTGTTCAGGGTAATAAAAGAAGCAAATGCCACCAATGCAAAGACAATAAAATAGGTAGATGAGTTCATCATATATAGGAAGATGATTCTGAAATAAAAACTCCCATACTGTTGAGGTCGGGGTGTGTGGGGAAGCAATCTCATGCTGGGTAAAGGGTTGGGAATTTGTTTCACAGGGAATTTAGGTCAAATTCTAGTCATGCCCCTTACTTGTGTGACCTTGGACAGTTATTTAATTCTCTGAATCTTAGCTTCCTCATCTGCAAAATCTGGACATGTTATCTGCCTCACAAGTTTGTGGTGAGGATAAGAGTTAATTTATGTAAAATTGCTGGCAAAATGACCTACATAGTGCAAGTGACTAAATAATAGTGATTCCACTTCCTTTTTCTCTGAATTTATTTTTAGTCCAGGAACTTCCCCAATTCTAAAAATCAGGATGAACTAACCTCTGGTCTGAGACTAGCTATGCAGCATCAAATAGCATTTTCTGAAATTCTGGCAAAATAGAATTTGCAAAAATTAATGCCTATCGCAACCACTTGTTCAGTTCAATGCACCAGGACCTTCTGTGTTAAACAAAAGAATTTCTGGAACAAGGGTCATTGATGGCTCTGGAATGAGCTCCGCGATATAATTTGGTCAGAGTTTGTATAAGAGTTTACGGTAGGCCCTTTGCCTTAAAGTACAACATTATGCAGGTCAGTTGAATTCAACAAACATTTATTAAGTGCTTTTTATTTTCTGGTATGTATTAGAAGATAGGCATAGAAAGACAGCATAAGATACTTCCTCTCACCTAGGAAGTGGGGGAGACAAATAGGTGAACAAGAAATGTTTGAAGTAAAAAAGTGTCATTGAGATTGCAGATGATGAAGAATAGTATGAATTAAGGTATTTCAGATATAGAAGAACATGTGAAAAGAGAGTAGTGAAATAACTTGTACCTATATGCATTCAATTTATTCAACAAAAATTTATTTGGAACCTACTATTTATCAGGTAGTTAGAATATGTCAATGAACTTAATAGGACAAACCCAAAATCCCTGCCTTCTGGAGCTTACATGTTAGAGGAGAGATGAAGGGGTGAAGTAGTGGAGCACAGACAATAACTGATGAGTGTAACAGGTAAAATATATAACCAATGTGCAGATTTAAATAGGAAGGCAAAGGTAAACTTCTTTGAGAAGGTGACATACGGGTGGTCTTGAAGAAGTGCAGGAATTAACCGTGCACGTCTAGGGGGTAAAAGTGTTCCAAAGGCAACAGCCAGTGCTGTTCTGGCCCTCTGCAGAAATGCACCGGGGTGGGTTAGAGAAACAGCGAGAGGCCAGAGTGAAGGAGAGGAGGAAGAGATGACATCAGAGGCAATGGAGGACTAGAGCACCTCCTGGGAACCAGCCAGCCATTGGTGTGGTTGGAGTATAAGGAGCAAGGCAGAGAATTCCAGACAATGATATCACGAAAAGATGTCATGAAGAGACTGGGGTACCATGGTAAGGCTTGATTTTTTATGTTAGTGTTGGCGGGGGGCGGTCACTGGAGGATTTAAAACAGTGGAGACATAGGATCTATATTTTGGGTGGACCGCGCTAGTGACTGAGAAAATGACAGAGTAGGGAAGGAAGGCATTAGTTGGACTACAGCCAAGAGAACAGCTGGCAGCTACTGCAGTCATTCAGATTTAAGCTGAGGCCAAAGCATTGGGGAATGAGGTGGGGGAGATCCAAGAAGTGATCTGAGAGATATTTGAGAAATAAATGTATAGAGAATACGAATTAATGGGATTAAGGCAGAAGGAAGAAATATGACTAGAGGAAAAGCAATGTTGAGGCAAGAAACGCAGAAAAAGGAACAGGATTGGGGGTGAGAACGGGAATGATTGCTGTTTGAGGTGTAATAAGTGCGAGACCTTTAGATGTCTAGTAAGCAGCTGGCTATAGGCTGGACCTCAGGAGAACTCTGTGTAAAGTGAGGAGAACTGAGTTACTAACTCCTATTGACTATTCATCGCTGTGTAACATACACTGAAAGAGAATGCTTTTGTGAACGAGAACTCCTTCATTGGCCAATGCCTTTTGTGTCTAAACACGGATGTGAGAGCAAAGGCTTGGAATTGTGAGACTGGTTTTTAATCCTAGTTTTGTCTCTGACAATAGTCTTTGAGGGTCACTTAGTCTGCCAGAGATTTAGTTTTTTCCACCTGCAGAATGAATGGGGTGGAAAGGAGGAGAGTGAAATAAGATAAAGGATAAAAGTACCTGCCTTCCCACATTGTAGTGTTGTGGAGAAGAACAAAGTTGATATATAAGAATGCTTTTTGAGTTCTAGGAGAAAGAAAAATTAGAAAGGTTTTTTTCCTTCTTATTTTTGCTGTTGGCATCTGAGAGAATGCAAATAACCCCTTGATAGGCATAACAGGGACAACGTAGTCTTTTCCATTTTTTTTCTCTGGCAGGTAGAATTCCTCACAGGAGCAGAGAATTGGTTTTCCTGCATCAGGGGCTAATTTGGCCAGTCAGAAATAGCGCTTCTTAACACCCTGACAGTCCCTTGGTCCCTTGCTCAGCAGTCCCTGCCTAAGGCAGCGCCAGCTACGGAAGAACTTCTGCGCCTTCTGCCGTCACTGGCTTTTCTGGGCTACTGGCAAGTGATATGCATGAGTGTATCTTTTCTCCTCAGAGAAGCCAGGATCATTAAAAAAAAAAAATCTATTCTGATTTGCTAAATCCCTGCTTTTAAAACATCCAAAGATTTCACAATTCCTCAGCTAAATTCTTAGCAAGGCCACTGAGCTTTGGTATAGTCTGGCCCCTGGCCAGATGTCTGGTCACATAGTTCATCATTTTCCCTCAACGCATCCTTTTTAAGGAGATTCTCTCTGCTTTTCCAAGAAAACCAAGCTCAAGGTCTTTTCACAAGCTGTCTCTATATCTGGGAACTTTTTTGCTATCACTTTCTTCACTGACCTAAGTCCTATTCATCTCTTAGGTCTCCAGTGAAAAGTTAATTTATCCAAGAAGCCTTGCCTACCTCTCTGACCTGGGTAGAGCTCAGTGACTTTTGTTCTCATAATGTCCTGTACACTTTATGTATTTAATTATTTTGGTCTGCTTCTCCATTAGATGGAAAGTGTAGAGTAGAGAAAACCCATATGCTCCATAGCTTGTTTCCATCTGTTCATAGCTCTTTATCTCCCCTCAGTAAACCTTTTGGGAGTCACATGAACATAATAATAGTTGTTATTTATCAAATAAGTATATGTGTCTGGTAGTGCTAAAGGTTCTACCTAGATTTGCTCAATTTAATCTAAAGGGCTAGTGAGTGTGGAGAAATGGGAAGTTAGGTTCATTTACTTATTCAATCAACAAATGCTAATTAAGCACCTACTATGTGCCAAGCACTGTTTTAGGTACTGCATGGAAGAGAGCCGAGAAAAGCCCTTGCTCTCATGAAATTTACACTTCCCTATGAGCTGTAGCTAAAGTATTAATAGTACAGAAATGTACAGGATAGGAATACAACTAATTAGTTCATTTTTTTCCATACATGTAAACTTAGTTGGAGAGCTAACATTGAATTACAAGATAGGCAGTTGAGCATGTTAAATAATAATAGCTAACATTAATTGAACTCAGATTAAGTGCCATGTCCTAGGAGCATTTAAATTTTATTGAATCATTACAATAATCACTTAAGGTAGGGATGACTATTACCCCTGTTTTTTAAGTGAGGAAACAGAAGCACACAGTAAGAAAATATACCAAGACCCCAAAGCTGGGATGCATGGTGGAGTCAGAACTCAAGAGCCGGTGCTCTTCATTTTTCTTGCGGGAGCCAACCAGCAGCCCCGCTCCAAGCCCATACCTGCTTAGTAGGGAGAAATTGTCCTCATTAGCAAATACCAATTTAAATTTTTATAGTTCCCATTACCAAGATTCTTTTCTGTTTGTGAGTCGAGATATTGGCAGGCATTCAATGCAGGAAGCCTTTATATTTATGGTAGAGCCTGAGATAGTCTGTAATAGAATCTTTCTTCTGAGTAAATAGAGAATGGCAGTCAATTATGTTAGGTAAAATGGTAACCAGTAGGAATATTGCTAAGTCAGCCAGAAATGGTAAAGGTCAAAAGGTCGTGACAACTAAGTGACTACAGCTGTGTTAGCTATACAGATGAAAACAGAAGGGGAAGAGAATATATTTATTGAAAGGCACTTTCGTTGCTAGGGTGAATGCATTTCCCTGTGGGCAGTTATCCTCCCTTTTTATTTGAGAGGGTGGTTGAGTCATCAATGTGAATTGAAAAATCATAACTCTTAGGGTACAAATAGGGGTATGATGTAGACATTGTGCATATAGATTTCAGCAAGAGGTTTAAAAAATCCATCATTGTTTTCTTATGGGCAAGCAGGACAAATGTAGGCTAGAAGATGTTGCTATTTGGTGAATTTGTATCTGCTTGAGTAACTTCATCTAAGTGATGCTCATTAATGGATCAATGTCACCTCTATTATTAATATGATAGAGGGCTCAGTGGGCTTATGTACTGGGATTAGCAATTTAGAGGAACATGTGAATATCTCCTGATCTAATTGATGAATGAATAAAAATCAGAAGTTGGATCAAAGACTCAAAATTCAGATTTGGATAAATCTAGTGAGATAGAATTTCATAGAAACAAATGGATAGCTTATGAGTATAAATGATGAACTATACAGGTATATGACCACAGAGATGTGTTTGTGTAGCAAAATAAGAGAAAAAGACTACTTTTGCTGTTGTTTTTAATACTGAAATCTCATTAAGAAGCCAAGTATTCAAAATTAAGGCAAAAAATCAATCAACTCAAGCTAAATTAACAGAAATATATTGCTCATAACACAAGAGCATGATAAGCTCATAACAAAGGGTGCTAGAAACTCATTTTACTTCCTTTGGTTAAAACACACCTAGAATGTTGTGTTCTGTTCTGGGCATCATATCCCTCTCTAGGACTGTCTAGAGTATGATCAGAGTGAGTATCCAGTGGATTGAGGTAGATCCAAATTAAGACAAATGAAGAGCAGTAGCAGGAAATTGGGCCATCTAATTAGAAGAAAAAAGATGAGGCAAGCATTGTTCAAATATTTGGGATTTGTCTTGAGCACAATGGATTACATTTCATCTATGTGGTGCCAGAGGTCAGAGAAGAACTTTTTGATACTTGGGACTGTACAGGAACGAGTAGGCTGAACTGGGATAGTGTGACTGCCTCTGTATGACCACAAGTCCAGGATTTTGTTGTGGGGCTTCATATATTATAACCAAAGCTGTGTTTTAATTAACGTCTTTGTATACACTCTCCTCATATTTGTTCCTAAATCAATAGAGAGCCAGAATGATTTAAAAATAACAACCTTGTGGCCTTCCATCTGTCTTCTTTGTCAACCAGCAGGATTTTGTGAGCACAGAGGCCAAAGTCCTGGCATACATGACAAGTTACAATAAATAGTCAATTCAAGGCACATGCAAGAATTCCACCCTCTCACTTTTAAAGCTAATGTGACTATTGAATTGTTATCACCTTGGCCTGAAAGGTAACTTCTTATCTGCATTTCCCGTTTTGATGTTATGTTTAAGCCATTTTTTATGGAACTTAAACTATAAGAACATCCCAGAGAGCAACTAAGAAAAGTAATTTAAACATTTCACTTTTGGTCTCTTGGGGAGACTGTGGTATATGATTGTGAGACAAAGAGATATGTTAAATTTTATTCAGCATGGCTTGGGGTTCATAAAGGAGGGGATCATATCAATAATTGAACCCAGTGGTTCTTTAAGCTATTTCAAAAGTGTTATTTAGAAACTTCTACAGATTAGTTATTAAGCAGACCATATAGAAATAAAAGAAAAAAGTTCCTGCCCTCTTGTAGTTAACATCTATAAAGTGAGACAGAAGGGAACAAAATGATATAAGACTATAAGCAGAGAGGCCAACTTCAATGGAAGCAGAAGAAAGTAGGGTAAAGAAAGTAGGGAGAAATTAGAGCTAGGCTGGGGGGAGCGAAGAGGGGGCATCAAATATATGGTGATGGAAAAAGAGCTGATTCTGGGTGGTGAGCACATAAAATACAATGAATAGACAATATAACAGAATTGTACAGCTAGAAACAATGTAATTGTTATCAACCAATGTCACCTGAATAAATTTAACAATAAAACAATAAAAATTAAAAAGCAAGCAAGCAAAAAAACAACAAAATTAGAGCTAGGAAAATAATTCTACATTAGAACATTACCGTATTTTCCGGCGTATAAGACGACCGGGCGTATAAGACGACCCCCTAATTTTACAGTTAAAACATAGGTTTAGGCCTATATTCGCTGTATAAGACTACCCCCCACTTCCGAGGCAACACCAGTTCTTTTTTTTATTAAATTTTTAATGAATGACATTTTTCGAACATACCGTAATATACCGTACATTGATACGATAAATGGAAGGTCTCTTCACAAATGGCAA
>PVKE010029431.1:0-20256 GCA_004027555.1 Craseonycteris thonglongyai | reverse complement strand
TGATTAAGATTATCAACTCCATTGTAGCTAAAGCTCTTTACCATCGCCAATTTAAAGAATTTCTAATTGAGGTAGAGAGTGAGTATGCAGATCTTCTGCTGCATAACAAGGTTCGTTGGTTATCGAGAGGAAACGTTTTAAAACGTTTCGCTTCACTGTTTACTGAAATAAAAGCATTTCTTCTTGAGAAGAGTGTTCATTATGCAGAGCTAACGAACGATCTGTGGATCCAGAAATTTTATTTCATGGTGGATGTTACTTCTCATCTAAATCAGCTTAATCGTAAGTTACAAGGAAAAGGAAACACAATTTTTTCGATGTTAGAAGAAGTAATTTCATTCGAAAACAAATTGTTGCTTTTTGCCAAAGATTCTGAAAGGGAAACTCTAATTCACTTTCCATGCCTATTGAAATATTGTGGAGAAAATAAGTCTAATATTGACATTTGCTATTTCAGGACAACACTGTTAAATATGAAGGAAACTTTTCTCAGCAGGTTCAAAGACTTTAGAAACAGCAAAGCGACGTTAGCCTTTGTTGAAAAACCTCTGAATGCCACGGTAACAGAAATAAATTTTTCGCCCTTTAATATTGATATTGGCAGCTTTGAAATGCAGTTGCTGGATTTAAAAAATAAAGAATTGTGGAGCTCAAAATTCTAGCATCTTTGTGCCGATTTAGAGCTATTGGGGAAAAATAAATGTGAATTAAATTTACAGCACAAGTGGTCTGCTTTGAAAGATCTGGAGAGGGAAGATATGTTGATTTTTAACACCTGGAATAGTATTCCTAACTCATATGATCAACTGAAGAAACTAGCGTTTGCTGTTCTTTCCTTATTTGGGTCTACATATTTATGCGAACAATCATTTTCAAGCATGAACTTTATCAAGAGTAAATTAAGAAATCGGCTTATCGATGAGAACTTGGAATCTTGCCTTAAATTAAAAACAACAACATACAAACCTGACTTACCCTCACTTTCCAAGGAAATGCAAGGCCATTGTTCACATTAGTGGAGTATTTGTAGTTTTTTTTTTAAGGATACCTTTTATATTATTTAACTTGTTATATTTTTTAATAAATATTATCTTTATATAAGTATGATACCAAGTTTTATTTAATGTACCGTTAGTTAAACTAAGACATATTTAGCAAAGGCAAGCTCGAGAGTGTACTTTTAATTATTTCCATAAAAATGTCTCTACTAAAGTAAAGCTTAAGTTGAAAAAAAATGGCTCTTTGAATAATCTTCAATTTTGTATTGTTTATATTTGGCTCTTTTGGATGACGAGTTTGTCGACCACTGACCTAGGACATAGTATACCTTTCAATTTATTCAAGTTTCTTTTTTAAAAAAATGAAACAGTTTTATTGAGATAAAATTCACATATGATACGATTCACCCATTTAAAATTTGTAATTCATTTGTTTTTAGTAATTTCACAGATGGATATAACCATCATTACAGTCAATTTTAGAATATTTCATTACCTTAAGAAAACACTTTAAACCCTTAGTCATTACTCCTCTATCATGCCTTAGCAGTTAGTTCTAAGTCACCACTAATCTACCTCTAGACTCCACAGATTTGCTTATTCTGACTAGTTCATAAAATATGTTGTATTTTCTGATTGGCTTTTTCTACTTAGCATAATGTTTTCAAGGTTCACCCATGTTGAAGCATGTATTGCTACTTCATCTTTTATTACTCTCACATCATATTCCATTGTGTATATATATATATTACCTTTTGTTTATCCATTTATCACTTGATGTACATTTACCTTGCTTTTACCTTTTGCTATTATGAATAATGCTGCTATAGAGCTATAGACATTTAGGTACAAGATTTTGCATGAACATATGATTCATCTTGGGTATAAACCTAGGAATGAAACTACTGAGTCATATAATGACTATGTTTAACACTTTGAGGAACTGCCACACTTTTTCATTTTATATTTTTAACTGTTGCTAAAAAACAAGTTCTCAGTGTTTGTAGCAGGAAAAAATTCAAGGAGGCATCAGGTAATCTAAGCAAGTGGTTGATTTATGAAAAGGATAGTACATTCTCAAGATAATGAGAGTAGACAGGCTCTGAAAAAAGCAGCTGTCCTGAATAACAAAAAGGCTTAGAAATTTATTACACCTAAAATGAGGACATGAAATAGTCAAGATTTAGGGATGTCATTATAGTTATTACTAGGTGGGTGCTCGCTGAACTATCCTTATCAAGAGAGATCTTTGTCCCTATTTGGTTCTTGTCAGAATTGTCATGGTGATATGACACAGGGGGTGAAGATATTTCTTGACTGCTATGCTAATAATATTATAATCCATTATAAAAGTTCACCTATAGTGACAAGATGGTGTCCTGGATCTCTCTTGCCCACCAAAACCTAGTTCTGGCCAGTCTGGTAGCTGCACTTTTTTTAAAGGATGATCTCATCTCCTCCCTCCTTTCTCTCCCTTTACCTCCTTTCCTTTCTCCTCCTTTCTCCCCACAACCCTATTATTTCTGCCTACAATAACACCACCAACATGCTATGAGTGTTCTGATTTTCCACATCCTCACCAATAATTATTATCTCTTTGATTATAGACATCTTAGTGAGTATGAAGTTGTATGCCATTGTGGTTTTTAAATTTTTATTAGTTTCAGGTGTACATTTATATACCTCACAAAATGATAACCCCAATATGTCTATTACCCATCTGACACTGTACATAATTATTACAATATTACTACAATGTTACTGGCTATATTCCCTATGTTATACTTTATATCACCATGATTATTTTTTTAATTATAGTTGAAATTTAATATTAATTTATATTAGTTTCAGGTGTACAGCATAGTGGTTAGACATTAATATAATTTAGGAAATAATTTCTCTGACAAGTCTAGTGCCCATCTGACATTATACATAGTTTTTGCAACATTATTGTCTGTTTTCCCCATACTGTACTTTACTAGTTTGTAACTACCTTTATACTTCTTAATCCCTTCACCTTTCTTACCCAGCCCTCCTAAGCTCCCTCTCCTCTAGTAACCATCACTTTGTTCTCTGTCTCTATGATC
Organism: Craseonycteris thonglongyai; assembly: GCA_004027555.1. NCBI lineage: Eukaryota > Metazoa > Chordata > Mammalia > Chiroptera > Craseonycteridae > Craseonycteris > Craseonycteris thonglongyai. The sequence goes on along the minus strand of PVKE010029431.1, from coordinate 17,171 downwards.
TCATTATGGTTTTGACTTGCATTTCCCTAATAAGTAATGTTGAGTATCTTTTCATGTGTATATTTCTTTTGAACAAATGCATACATAGATTCTTTGCCCATTTTGAATTGGGTTGTCTTTTATTGTTGAATTGTAAGAATTCTTTATATATTCTGGATAGAAATCCCTCATCAAATATCTGATTTGTAAATTTTTCTCCCATTCTGAGTTGTCTTTTCACTTTCTTGATAGTGCCCCCTTTATTTTAAATTTTATTTATTTTTATTAATTTCAGGTTTGATAGTTCCCTTTGAAGCACAAACATTTTTTAGTTTTGATGATAGCTAATTTACCTGTTTTTGTTGTTGTTGTTGCTGTTGTCTATGTTATGTTATCAGATCTAGGAATCTTTTGCCAAATCTGAGGTCATGAAGATTTATCCTTGGGTTTCTTCTAAGAGTTTTATAATTTTAGTTCTTTTATTTAGGTCTTTGATTCATTTTGAACACATTTTTGTTTATGGTTTAAGGTAAGAAAGAGTCCAGTTCTATTGTTTTGCATCTGTATCTATCCATTTGTTCCAGAATCATTTGTTGAAAAGATTATTTTTTCCCCATTGAATAATACTTTGTTAAAAATCAGTGGACCATATAAGAAAAGATGAAATGTATCCATTTATGACAACCTGCATGGACCTTGAAACCATGGTATTAAGCATAAGTCAGACTGAAAAATCAAAAAACATATTACTTCACTTATAAAACTGAAAGGAACAAAGAAACAAAAACGCATGAACACTGCCAGTAGTTTAGTGGTTACTGGAGGGTAAAGGGGAACGTGGGTGGGAGAGAAGAGAGGGTGGGGGAGTTAGGAAGGTGGCATCTAATATATGGTGATGGAAAGAGAAAGGTCTCTGGGTGGTGAGCATATATTGCAATGCATAGACAATGTAATGTAGAATTGTATACATGTCATCCCAATAAATTTAACAATTAAAAAAAATCAATTGACCATGACACATGGGTATATTTCTGGATTCAGGTCTGTTCTTTTGATTAATATGTTTATCTTTGTCAGTATCACAGTATGTTGATTACTGTTGCTTTGTAGTATGTTTTAAAATTCAGAAGAGTGTGTCCTCTAACTTTTTTTTTTAAGATTGTTTTAGATATTCTGGGTCAAGATTTCTTTTAATTAACTTTTTTTTCCCTGTATACATGAAAAATGAATTATTATTATTATTTTTTTTTTCTTGTTGTGAAAGGGTTTAGAACAGGCCACTTCAAGAAGTGCCACTTTGGCATGTGAATTATTTTGAGCTGAAGGCAATAAGACCCAATGAACTCATGGCAAACTTTCACCTCTCCCTTAAAGAATTTAAATTTGGGGCCTTGGTCATAATAAGCATTATCAGCAGAATTAACTTGTAATGACCTACCTATAGGATAGGGCAAACTTTTAATTACTGAACATCTACTCTTATCCTGTGAATGACCTTCCTCTTCTTTGAAGCCCCAAGGTGCCTGATCTCATTAGCTTAGAATGCTGTATATACCTAATTTTAAATTTCTATCTTTGAGCCTCTTATGTACATAGGGTCTCTTACTCATGTATGTAAGGTTCTCATATGTATTTATGTAATTAAATTTGGTTATTTCTTTTTGTTAGTCTACTTCATGAGATATTTGATGATTAGACCAGTTGTATGAACCTAGAAATGTAGAGTAAAATTCCTTTCTCCCCCACATTAGGTTAAGTGTTATGCATATTTTTTGAAATGTATTTTTCCAATTGTTTTGTAACTAATGCTTGCTCTTTATGGGAAAGTCATTAATTTTTTTTACACATTTTTAGAACTAATTGAACTAGTACTGAGGCAACTTCTTTTTTATTTATTTATTTATTTTATTTATTTATTTTTTATTTATTATTGACAGAGAGAGAGAGAGAGAGAGAGAGAGAGAGAGATACAGTGACAGATACAGAGAGAGAACTGAACTGGGGGAGATCCCAGTTTAGCATATGGTTCCGCACGGGCCGGGGCCAGGATTCGATCCCCAGTCCCCGGCGCTGCAAAGTGAGCGCTTAACCCACTGAGCCATCCCGGCTTCCCCTGAGACAACTCCTTAATGGTAGTTTGATTCTTTTGCTAGGCATATATCATATGCCAATAATGATAATTGTGTCTCTGCTTCTATATCTATCTACCATTTCCTTTCTTGCCTTTACATATTGTCTAATATTGAATAATGGTGGTCATAGTGGCAGCCTTGGTCATACCTGTTTTGCATGGAAATTCTTCTAATGTTTCACCATTAAATATGATGGCTTTGAATAGCTATCTATCATCAAGTTGCATCCAGATAAAGTGATGGGAGGGATTTTGGTGGTAGTTGGGGCAGTAGGGAGGAAAGCATTGGTCAGGAGTAACAGATGACCAAAGATTTTAGGTTGAGAGACAGTATGTGTGTAGAAAACAGTAAAAAGTTGAATGTTGCTGTATTATAAACTATAAAAGCAGGAAATAGGGATCTAAGAGGCTAGAATTGGACAGAGGCCAATTCTAAAGGGTCTTCATGGCCATATTAAGAAATTTGGATTCTATTTTTTTTATTTTAAAGATCCGTGGAAAGATTTCCAATAGAGAGGCAACCCTGTCAATGAGGGACATTATCACAAATACTTTCTTTGTTAAAATAATGTTTATTATTTTCATGGATGCAATATATTGAACAACATTATGAATTTATTTACATTTTCTGTAACATCAGATTATCTGTTTTTTTTCCTAAGATTTATTTGATTGTTTGCGAGAAGGTGAGAGAGAGAGAGAGAGAGAGAGAGAGAGAGAGAGCGCAAGAGAGAGCCAGGGTGGGCCCACAGTAGTCTCCACAGCTGCACATTACTAGCAGTGACATAGCTTCATTCTCCACAGGTGGATGTGAGGCCAAATGGGGCAGGAACTGAACTGGGGGGCTTCCGTATGGGAGGCGAGAACCTTCACCACCACCCTACCAGATAGGGTGTACCTATCTGGTACTTTCTTGACCTTGAAGGCTTCTCTGTCAAAATGCCCTCTTCCTACTTCTGGCAAGGTAAAGCATGAAAACATGTCCTCTGTGCCAACTGCTGTGCAAGCGTTTACCAGGTTGCCTTGCAATTGCCGCTTGTTCATCTGTCTCACTCTTCTGAGTTCCCTGAGGCCAGGGACAATACCTTTATTTCTGAAATCCACTGGGGTCTTCAATGGAATGCATACATACAGAAACAAATAGTTGTGGGTTGGCAGGAAGAGTAATGTAGACAGGTTGAGAGAGGTAGGTCATATGGATAGTTAATGACAGAATTGGTTAGAAAACTGGTATCTTCCCTGTACCTTAGAGTTGTTAAAAGTCTGAAAGTGCTTTCATGCCTTGCACAGTCCTTGTGAAAGGACAGCTTTATTTGATTGTTTGGCCCATCCTCTCTAGGCTCCCCTAAACTTTTGTATGCAGTGCAAATTATTTACCTTGGGATGTGGCATGAATTTCTTTTTTCACCCACTGTTTATCCCTGAAAGCCTGAGTGGCTGGGAGTCATCTTTTTGGAGAAAGCAAGTAAAGAAATGTGTGGGGAGGTAGCAAGAATGATAAACGCAATGAAGTGTTGGGGGTAGGCCTCTAAGTTCCATGATGATCTTATTAAAATGAGTTCAGGATATTTTTACCCCATTGTTTTGATCCCATGTATGGAGGGAAAAAGGGCCACATGTTAAACCAATCAAGCTCAGGTGGGGCCAATATGGTTGGCCCTACAAACTCAGAGACCAAAATTAGCCATTAAGGATGGTCTGAACATAAAAATTCCTAACTAGGGTGGGCCATGGTGGGTAGTCACATCCTTGGCCTTATAGCTTCCTTAACAAAGGTGAACATTTAGTACCTTAAGTGAGCCTATTGTCTTTTTGCATCTAAGATAACATCCCATTGGAATGTCAGAGCAACCCTCTTTTCCAGACCTCCTAGGACACCCACTGCACCAGAGCAGGAAAGAAGAATTACTCATTGTTATTTTGTTCCTTGATCAGCATATCTATGTGCTAGAAAATGCTGTTAACTATCCTGTACCAACCAATGGTAAAAGAGGTACCTGTCTCCAATTTACTTTTTATACAATCCCAGAGATTGCCCCCCTTTGCTTTCTCCCACCCTCTTAATTTCCCAATGAATTTCAAGTAACCATCTTTCTTTGACGTTTCTCAATTCTTTGAGATTTTGCTTCCCCTCAATTGTCATCAGTTTGGCTTGAATGGACTCATAAGCTTTCTCTTAGGCTGGATGTTTTCATTGAGAAATGTTTAAGAAAAAAATTTTCCTTACATTTATTCTAAATAAAAAGTGCTATCTGTGTGTATAGAAAGTATTTTCCAGAGGAAAACCCATTGAAATTAGTATATTTGATTTTCTGTTCACTAAAGTTAACTCTTTCAGTCCCACCCCACCCCACCTTTAGTTAACTGATAATGTAGGTAACAATATTTCAGTAATTGCACATATTGTTTCATATCATAATTAATTTCTGTATCTGCATTGTGAGCTGTGTGCCATGGCCTCACTCTCTTCCAGGTTCAATTTTCCTGGGTAAAATTTGCAAGATCTAAATTTTGTCAGTTTCTACTCTTTCATAATTTTTTAATCAATTACAAATATATTGTTAGTTTTAGCACCGCTAGTTGTCTTGCTTTCTACCAAATTTAATTTCCCTGAGTTAATTTGGAGTTTTCAATGTTACTAATACAATCTGATTCTCCAGTAGGTCTTTGAACTAATACAGTGTTTTACATGCAGTTAGAACCATTCCCAGTATTATTATGCTGGTGTTTTTTTTTTTGTCTTAGTAACCTTTGTATGGATTGGGTAAAAGACAGATAGTTTGCTTTTTTTTTCTGGAAGCAAAATGTAGAGGTCATTAGTGGACAAATATGCATCCAGGCATTCGGGTGGTTCCAAATAGTAAAGCATGTCCCAAAATTCACGCAAGAAGTAATTTTGATAGAAAACACGAGTTTATAATTAAAAATTGTAAATTTTCATTGCTCAACAATGAAAACGCGTTGTTCTTTCGTATAGCACTCCATTTTTAATAACCTTGAACTATCAGCTGTCATGCTGTCTTTTTTTTCCCGTTGGCAACACTTTACCACACAAATGATGCAAAATTCAAATCTTGCGTAAATTTTGGGACACCCTTTAGAATCAAAACATCATGATTTTTGATAGATGGCAAGCTTGTTGATTGTTTTAGGATTAAAAGTCTTTGTTCTGTAAATATGGCAGGCTTATGGTTCCTACATTTTCTTTTTACCTATATTTTGTTTGTAAGGTTTTTTCCAGCTCAACTAAGGGGATTTTATCCATCTAACAATTTTCCTTTCAGGCTCTAGTCTATTCAGCTCCCTTAGGGCTGGATTTTTGTTTATAATAATAATTATACTCTTCTCAAATGCCTTTTTAAAATTTTACATAGAGGTACAGAAGAGTAAAGATAAAATTAATTTATTTTTGCAATTCATTCCAGACATTCCATGTGATAAACACTTTTTTTTTAATTACTCTATTTTCCTTTCTCAAAAAAACCATAAAAAAAATTTGTAAAACAAAGTTTTGAAGGATTGATGAGTCAAGGCAGGGGATAAAATCTAGGATTCCAGTAGAATTAGGACACTGTAAAACTCCTTTGTGGAAGAGCATTTGGTATTGGGAGTGCTTGAAATACCAGAAGACTGGAGAGAGTACAGAAGAGAGCTTCACCACATGCTTGTGAGCTATTATTCTACTCTGCACAAATCTTAAAATGTGGCCTGTGGTTGGTGTGTGACTTAAATAAATAAATAAATAGAAGTTTCAGAAGAGCACAGCAGGTGCTGACTATCATTTTTTAGTGGGTATTGTAATGGTCCCTGCAAATAGCAGACACAATTCATGTCTTTAAGGAGCTCATTTTGGTCAGGGCGATGACTAGCAATGATTACCTCACAGAGCTTATTAAGAGCTGAAATAGGGGTCAGTCCAAGATGCTGCTGGAAGCACATAACCTAGACCAGCAGTTTTTCGACCTTTTGGTATCAAGACACTTGTATGCATTCTTAAAAAGTACTTAGGGACTTCCAAAAAAGTTTATTTATGTAAGTTATATTTATTGGTATCCATCCTCTTACAAATTAAACCTAAGAATAAAAATTTTTTAAATAATAAAATGCATTACAACAAATAATATATTATGAAAAATACATTTTCCAACAAAATTTAATAATGGCATTATTTAAAATTTTTGCAAATTTCTTCAATAGAAGATGGCTGAACTCTCATATCTGGTTCTGCATTTTAATCGGTTGCTGCATAGTGTTTTGGTTGAAGATGAAGAAAATTTGACCTACACGTATGCAATTGCAAAATAATTGAAGAGGGTATATTCTGGTCAAACTTCTGTGAACTTCTGACTTAGACCAGGATTGTTTCTTGGAGGACACAATTTGAGTCCTGAAGTAGTCCAGCTATTTAGGGTCAAGATGAGGGTGGAAGTGGTTATGATGGGAGTTCAGTGCAGAATCAGCAGGGATTCTTGGGCAAAGAGTTTTAACTACTTAAACCTTCCTCTACCATTCTTGAACCAATTGATAAAAAGTATCTGGAGGAGCAATTTATCCATTAGTGTTACATTAATTATGAAGCCTTTAGTGCTTATTACAACCAAGAAAAAGCGACCATCAATTTGCCTCTCTTTAGGGCTACCCGCGAGTTGAAAGCTGGAAATCAGCCTCGTTCCCAGAAGACTGGGAATGGCGCGGAAGAGTGGAGAGCGGCCTCCCAGGGCCCCGCTGAGGCACGACACGGAGCTTGGGGAGGAGGGGGGTAAGGGGGGAGGGGTAGAGGGGTGCAGCGCGCAGGCGCGTCGGCGGCGCAAGCCGCGGCCCCGGAACGGTAAACAGTGGGTCACGTGATGCAGGCCTGCTCCTACCCCCGCGCCCGCCGCCGCACGCCGATGGCCGTGGGGTCTCGGGCCGCCGCACGGTCCCCACAAGGCGAGCGACCCTCGGGCCTTGGGCGGCGGCGCTGCAACGAGGATAAGGAGGGCGGCGCGGAAGCCAGCATAGTGTAGTTTCGAAGCAGCCCCTCGGCCCTGCGAGGAGAAAGAGGCTGTGGCAGCGACGCCGACGTCCTGCGCGTACCCCCTCTCTGCGGCACCCCCTGGGCCCCCTCCTCCTCCTCCTTCGCGGCGGTAGCGGCAGCGGCCACCATCTTCCTCTTGCTGCCAGTGGTAGCGCTCGTCTGGCGGAGCTGGGTGAGTTGTGGCGCTGGCCGCGGCCAGGGAGACGGGCAACCCTCCCCTCCCCCATCCCCTTCCACTTGCGCGGCACCTCTGCTGGCCTCCCCGCCCCTCCCGCGGCGGACACTCCGCGCCTTTCTCCTGCGCGGCGGGGAAATCTCTTTGGCCTTTTGCGCAACGTCCTCGGCCTGCCTGGGCCGCACCTCTGCCACCCGGGACTGCTTGGACCGAGGGTTGGGGAGGAACCGCGGTAGCGAGGTTGCTAGGCGGAGGGTCAGGACCGCGGCCTTCCCCATGGCTCCTGCTCCGGGGCCCTCGGGGGTGAGTGTGTCTCATCGCCGCCGCGCGGGCGCGCAGGCCTGCAGTCACGGCGTGCGCTGCCAGGAAGGCCCAGCCTCCAGGCCCCCGACCCGGCCTTTCAAGGCCTCGTGCCTCCGAGAGTACCCCGGCATCGATCTTTGGGCCCTGGGTCCTGGAAGCTGGGTTGGCCTTCGGTGCGAGGCTGAGTCTGGTTCCCGCTTTTGGAGAGGGGGAATTGGCGCTCTGTCCATCCTCCTACCGCGCGCTTTTGTGCTCGGGACCCAAATTGTCAACGCCTTTTGCTCAGTTTGGGAGGAGGCTGGAATGTGGCTTTCGGATAATACGTGTAATTTACCTAACCACTTGTCGATACGTGCGTGTTAGTGGTGCTAAATAACTGATCACCTGACAACGGAGATGGGGTGGGTAGGAGGGAGAAAGGGAAAGAATATTGGTACTCTTAGCAGTGTATTGCCGGGATCCGATGACCTTTTTCCATATTTGAGTTATTAAATGCCATTTCTCGAGACTTAGGGTTCGAGGTAATTTGTGTGATTTTGGGTGCTATTCAGAAATCATTCACAGAATACGATCATGGACGGCCAGTAATATAAGTGACAGTGCTTTACGTATCTACTTACTGCTAATCTTCGTTACGTGAAGAGGTATTTAATTTAAAATTAAACATATGTAATTGAACTTTGCCCGGAGAACTTTACCCAGTTATTTTAAACTAAAATGAAAATAAATGATACAGTAAACTACTTAGGGAGTACTTAAGTCGTACATTGTTCTATTTAGTATTTGGGGGGTGGGGGTGGAACTTGTCTTTCTTTTCACAAACTTGTTTGAGATTTTCCAACACTATGTTTCAGTTACTCAGTCACTTAACATTTTTTGATTCTTGAATGAAGTGTTGGGATTGTGCCAATGTTTGTAAATGTGTGTTTCTGGTAGGAAAGTGACAGTCAAACAACCAGGAAATCTTTGCAACATTCTTTCATTTTTGAACTCGTATCTTCATTCCAGAACACGAAAGGTGTTGTGTAATAATTATTTAAAGTAGTAATTGATTATTTTAAAATAGTTATCCTTAATATTCACTACCACTTAGAGCTTCGTTAATTCATATTTTCTCCCCAATTCTTGTGTTTACTGTAACACTTATGTTGCAGTAATGAATTTTCCTTCCGCTATCATCATAATAATCATCACTATTACTGTTTTTAAATGCATACTGCATTTCCCCATGATAGTAACAGAATTTAAGGGAGGCCTTTTTTAGGAGCTATTATTGCTCTGATTAAGCCACACACTGTCGATTTCTTAGCAGCAAGAAAGACTTCTGCTGAACTGAAATGGGCCTTTTTCTAAATATGCACAATTACAACCTTAGATTTTAAGTTTATTTTATAGCTGTACTGGTGGTTTGTCAAAAAGATCACAAATGAGTTAGTGATGGGACCAGTTTTCCCATTCCTTGCATGCTTTATAGGTCCATTTATTGAAGGGTGTGAAAATATACCGGTACTGCTTTTGCTTCCTTTGGGAGGTTAGTGAACTTATCACTCTGAGTTTTGCGTTACATGTTGTTGCGATAGACCTTTTACATAACTTTATTTAGGTGATCCTGTGGTATACTCATTTGTTGCATATTTTGAGAAGTCAAATCTAAGAAAAGTGTTTTTTAAATGTAAGTGAAAAGTAGCTTTGGTCAAATGCAAATTTCAGGATAGAAAAATTGAAAGAAAATTGTCTTTATTAACCATTTAAAACTACTATTAAAATTTAAATTGTATTTAGTTAGGAAAGATCGATAAACTTTGACTTATGTAATAACTTAATAGAACTATTACTGATTAAAATTGGAAAGCAGCAAGTGACAATTTGGATTAGTGCAAAATTACTTTAAGAGTTTAGATTTTTACATAGTATGAGTTATATAGTTTTTGGAAAAAATGGAGAATGTAAATAATGCAGAGTCCTATTTTGGGGGGGCTAAAATATCGATAATTATCTTTCTTGACATGGTAATGTGATATTTGCCTTTTTGGTACATTTTGCTTTCTTAAATGTGCAATGTTCTGTTTGTTTTTTCTTTAGAACGATTTCTCTTGAAATTCTTTCCACTTAGTACTTTTCTGGAGATAAAGTCTTTTCTATTTTTTAAAAAATGAGATGATGAGTTTTATTGATTGCATCTCACGTTTGTGAATTACCCAAACCTTTTCACCTCATAGTGTCAGGGACAACACAGTTCTTAGAGTGCTGATTTTAAAATATTTTCATTCATTCATCTTTCAAGAATTCTGACAAGTGGATTTCTTTCTTCTCTTGGTCTCTATTTCTGTTATTTCTTGGAGCTCCTCCTGAGAACCCTAGAGTATCTTTTCAAAAGCATAGACATCTTATTTTGTAACTACAAAAATGACTTGGCAAATTGTTGCACATTAATGATGTTGTTGCATTTTTGAGAACAGTAAAAAATATTCTCCTTTCATTGTTACCCTTTGATTACACAGGGAAAGATACTGAGAATATTGATTTGATTCAAAGTATTTGAGACCCAGGAATATACGAGATCTGACAATTAAGTTCACAAACTCATCCTAGAAAAAATGCTACATACCATATTTCTGAATATCACTATGATGGTCACCTTTGAAGTACTCCCCTTGGGAAGCTATGCACCAATGCCAGCTAGTCCACCCTTCAAAGCAATTTTGGAGCAGCCATCAGAACCATTGCCTCATTACCCTTGATGTCCTGAATGTCATCAAAATATCTTCCTTTCAATATTTCCTTTATCATCAAGGAAAGAAAAAAGTCATTGGGGGCCAGATCAGGTGAGTAGGGAGGGTGTTCCAGTACAGTTATTTTTTTACTGGTTAAAAACTTCCTCACAGACAGTGCCATGTGAGCTGGTACATTGTCTAGATGCAAGAGCCATGAGTTGTTGGTGAGAAGTTGAGGTTGTTTTTGTTAAACATTTTTACGCAGCCTTTTCAGTGCTTCCAAATAGTCACATTGGCTGATTTTGTCCAGTTGGTACAAATTCATAATGAGCAATTCCTCCTGTATCAAAAAACGGTTAGCAATTTTAATTTGAGTCTTGATTTGGACTGATGTAACTTTTTTGGTCATAGATAATTGTCTGACTTCCATTGTGTACTTCGACACTTTGTTTCAGAGTTGTATTGGTATGCCCATGTTTCATTACCAGTGATAACAGGGCCTAAAATATCATCTTCTCCAAAAGGTTCCTTTTTTTTTTTTAAGATTCATTTTATTGTCTTAGATAGAGACAGAGAGAAGGGGGAGGGCCCAGAGCAGTCTCCATAGTTTTATGTCATTAGCTTTTGACATGGTTTTGTTCCACACAGGTGGGTGGGGCCGTGCAAAGAGGGTACTGGGCCAGTGGCCTCCCCCATGGGAGGCACTCCCCCTCAAACCAGGGGCAAAATTGGGGGGATGCAAGAACCGAACTGAGGGTCTCTCACATGGGAAACACACCCCCGTTCAGCACCTGGGTCCACATGGGCCACCTCAGTTCCTGGGTCTGCAAAGCGAGCGCTTAACTTGCTGGGCCATCCTTGAGCCATCCACAGCTTCTCCTCCAAAAGGTCTTGACAAACTTGGACTCTCCTCTGTTTTTGTTCTTGTTTGTGGGTGAGCTCCTTTGGGACATTTTTGCGCACACCTTCTCATACTAAGATTTTCAATGAAGATTTACCTTTTTCTCTATTGATGCTTACTTTTTCTGCTATGCTTCTCAGTCAGTCAATGATATATTGGTGGACAATTCAACAAATTTTTGCAATGTTTTTGTCAGTTCTTCTCAATACTGGCTGCCCTGACCTCTCTTCACCAGTGATGCATACTCTTTTCAAGAAAACATTTCATCCATTTGTACACTGCCATATTCTTCATGGTGGTATCCTCCAAAACTTGGACATGTCCCTGGTTTTGCATAACTCTTGCCAAATTTAACAAGAAATTTAAATGTTTGTTCGTTGCTCTAATTCAAGTTCCCACAGTGTCTCAATGGCACACAAAAACACAACAACAATAATGAATGGCTCTCAACAATAATGAACGGCCCCATGTCGACTCGAACACATCCGTGAGAGTGATATACCAAAGTTAAGAAACCTTACTGAGTTGTTTTGTTTGTACAGTGCTGCCGACGTAAGGGCGCTATGGCAAGTTTGCGAACTTAATTGTCAGATCTCGTATTCTAGGTTGAGAAACAAGATTTAGGGACAGGAGATGGTAAATCACTGTACAGTATTAGAGTTAAAAGAGGAAGATATTTCAAGTGTCACAAAGGCATTGTATGAGGAATTGCTAAATGGATGGATAGCCTGTGCTATTATTGCCATATATTATGTATTTTATTTAGATCATGTTAATGGTCAGGGGATTTAAATTTTTACAATCATTTATACACTGAAGAGGGGAGGGGATGAAGAAAGTTAAGTGAAAACTTCCAAATATTATCCAGAAGTTTTAACCTCTTGGCATAGTCTAACTTTAATAGACAAAGTTTTTAGTGACATACTAGATTGTACAGACAGGCTAAACTTATTGTTTTAATTCATTCATACTATGTGTGAGGTGGCCACGTGATGACTGTCTAAAATTGTAGACTGTGAAAATACATTGCAAAGTTTGTAGTTGATAATTTCTAAAATGATGTGTATACACATTGAAGATAGTCATTTTATTTTTTATGTGTAGGGAGTGGCTAAGAGTATATTTCCTAAATTATTTTGGAAGAAGGGTATGTCACTTGTTTTCAGTATATTTTTAAAAAGATTTCATTGATATATTAAGAACAAAAAATTAATATGTATTATGAAAATAGATTGCATTCAGTATAGTAGCTTAAAAGTTCAGACTCAGGAAATCATACCTAGGTTCTGATTTGTGTATACTGGGTATATGACCTTAGGCAAATTATGTAATTAATTGTGGGTCTTGATTTGCTCATCTGCAAAATAGATATAATGATTACCTTACTCTCAGGGTTGTTGTGAGGAACTAATGAGATATTGCATACAATGTACTTAGTTTAGCATTGGGCCTGGCACCTAGTACATGCTAAGTACCGGTATATGTTAGCTTGGACTATTATTACTGAGTTCATTGTTTTAGTGGTAAGCTACTTCCAATATTTCTGTGATTATTCCACACTGCTGATGCTTCCCGTAATTTCAGTAGGATACAGTTGTAAACTTTGAAGTTAACTCTGTTCGCTAGTGTAATTCTGGTTTTTCCATTTTCAACTTGTACCTGGTAGTTCTTTTTCTAGGTTCTTAGGTCTTCTTTGGTCTTAATAAGGCAGAAGAAACCTTGGATTCTAAATGTTCTTTTTACCTGATAAATTCAGAAATGGAGTTATGATTCTTGCTTTTTATTAATAATAAAGTATTGTCATTATATTCTAACTGATGAAATTGGACCAGACTTTGAATGAGTAGGTCGATTAGGTTTGCATTACTTTGTAGACTTGTACTTTGTAGAATTGTGTCATACCAGATGGCTTAACCATTTAGTGATTTTCTTTGACCCTATTTTGAAAGGATAACCTATTATTCATCTTTAATGTTATATCATGGTGGTTAAGAACTGACATTTGTGATAGGGTGGATTTGAGTCCCATCTCTGTCACTTGTTTATTCTGTAATATTGGGCATAGCTTTGCTAAGGTTTAGCCACTCTCATAAATTGAGGCTAACAATACTTGCCTAATTGTGTGGCTGTGAAGATGAAATGACATTATACATTTAAGTGTAGCACAGTGTGCCACACATAATAAACACGCAATGAATTTAACTTCATAAAGAGAGTATAGTGGTAAGTACATCGATTCTTGAATGAACTTATCTGGGTTCAGATTTCATCTCTACTATTTACTAATACTATATCAAGTTAATTTAATCTCTGATCCCAATTTCATTTTTTCCATATAACTGGAATTATAATTTAGCATTGTTGTGAGGATTACATTAATAAATGTAAAGTAGAGTTTCTTAATCTCAGGGACTATTTTTTGGCTTGATAATTTGTTGTGGGACTTTCTAAGTGCATTGTAGTATGTTTACTAGATGTCAGTAGCATGCCTTCCAGTGATGACAACCCAAAATGTCTCCATACATGGCCAGATGTCCTCTGGAGAGGCATAGTCACCTCTGAAAACTACTGATGTCAAGCATGAAAAAAAAGCATGTGGCATGAAGTCAGAGCCCATTACGTTTTATGTTTTAGCAACATTGGTAATGGTGGTACTTTTATTTTTCTTCTGCTTCCGTCTCTACCACCACCACCACCACCACCACCGCCGCCTCTGCCACCTATTAGAAATCTGTTTATTGCCAGCATGCCGGATAAATTGACAGGTTTATTTAACCTATGATGTAGGAGCTGGAAGGCACCAAGCAGTTATTCCATTCCCAGGGCCTTTGCATTTGGGTCTTTGCCTGGATTGCTGTTCCCTATTTATGCATGGATAAGTTCTTCATTTCAGGTTTTGGCTCATATGTTGCCCTCTTAGCAAGGCCTTCATTTACCATAGACAGAATGCCCTCAGCCTTGCATCACTATTACCCTATTTAGTTTTTCTTAATAGAGTTTATAACTGAATATTTGCCTGCCTCTCCATGCACCCCCCCGCCCCCCCTTTTTAGGAATATAGACTACATGAGACAGCTTTATCATAGGACAACCTGTTTTTAATACCTTTAGTGATTTATTTTTAAGCTTAAATATACTTTTTTAAAGGGACATAATATGATAAATACATAGTTTTACTTTGAAGATGTTTTTGAAAAGTTGAACTCCTCAATTCAAATTTACTCTTAATTTAAAGGGGATCTTTGTATAAGTGTAATTCTTTTATTGGTGCTTTTTAAATCTTTATCTTTTTGTGTTCTATGCATACCTGAAACAATGTATGCTGGTTTTATCAGTGTAAACTAAGTTTGGCTGCATATAATTATCTGAGAGTTTAGATGAAATAAGCATTTTAAAGTGGGAAATATCTTCAGACTCAGACTAAGTTTTATTCAGAATGTTAATACTAATACTTATTTTTAATTGTATTTTGAGTGTTTCTGACTGGTCCATTGAGATCAAATTCTGCCATTTCATAATTAGCACATGCTGTTTCTTTGGTAGGAGCCAGTTCACACATGAACTGCTTAGCATTTTTTTGGCTCATGATTTTCACCTTCCTCTGTGATATCTTTTTGCAGCCCTTTAGTATGATGCTTTCATATTTTGTTGTGATATTTACACACTGTTGTATTTGTTTATATGTCTATACTCTTGCTTTGGATTGTGAGTTTCTTGAGTTTGAGACTGGGGTTTGTTTCACTGTTCCCTATGATAATATTTTGTAATTGATGCTTACTTAATAAATACATGAATAAATTAGTAATTTTGAATGAAGCAGATTATTCAGCTTTCTGACTTATGTGGGTACATTTTGTCTGTAAACATGAGATGTGACTTGTGAACCCAGAAATAATTTCTGATTTTAACATTTGTATGTACTCCAAAATTATTAGTATTGATTTAACTAATGGATATGTACATATCATTAATCAGGTAAAATATACCCTTGATAGGTTTGTTGTATTTTAATTAGTAGATTTATAAACTCAAACATAAGGAAGCATTTAGGTAAAATTTCATTGTAGAAATAGGAATTTGCTTAAATCAAGCAGTCAGTTTAACATAGATAATGAATCAGCTCAGTTTTTCTCCTTAATTAGATCTGATTATCTTTATCTGTGTTACTAGAAATTTCAGGGCATTGTATTTAAGATTAGTGTTCATTTTTAAAAAATGACTATATTTGAAATAATTTTAGATTTATAGAGTAGTTACAAACAGTATAGAGTTCCTATGTACACTTTATCCAGTTTCCCTGATAGTTATATCTGATAATAATGTGAGTGCCTTTCTCAGAACTAGAGATTAGCACTGGCACATTACTAAATTCCAGACATTATTCTGATTTCACCAGTTTTCCAACGAGTGCCCTTTTTCTGTTCCATGAGCCCATTCAGGATACCACATTGATTATTATGTTCATGTTCAGTGAGTTAATATTTTACAATTGTCTAAGATTTGTTTTCCAGTATAGCATGGAGAATTTTATTTTATTTTGATATTGGGCTGTTGATATCTGAAACTGAATTTTTAAATAAACTATTCTATTATACTTCTATTTAATACTACTTTAAAGATAGTCTTGTGGAATGGATGACTATATACTATCATAGTCTTGTGGGATGGATGACTATATACTATCAGTTTTGGCATTCTTTTGGAATTGTCCCCAGAGCCAGTTAGAACCATTTATGAAAAACCAGTTTTACTAATTTACACCAATTTCACAAAATACAGTAGACTCTCAGTTAAGTGGCACCCATGGGGATTGGGAGATGCCAGATCAATGTAAATAAACTCTCAGTTAACTGGCACCCGTACTGAATAAATGTAGTAGTATTTCTTTTTTTTTTCCCCCCTGGTTGCTTGAGTCTGGTTTAACAGAGTCTACTGTACTAGTTTTGCAATGTGTCCTGTAGAAATTGTATTCCGTGGACTCAAAAGTTAAAGTTGCTTCATACTCTGTTCTTTCTTGGAAGATTTCGTCTTACTGGCCTTTTAAAAGTGTCTCACACAAGGATAGCTGCTTACTATTTGTTGAATAAATTAAAGGTATTGTTAGAGAAATGTAATTTTGTTATATCAGTCTTTCTTTACCTTTGACTGTGGAAGCCTTTTTATTTTGATATGCTTAAATACAGGGAAACATACTTGTTAAGTTATACTAGTTTTGTCACACACACAAAAATTGTACTGTGAAGTTTGACTCACCAGCCTTATTTATAGTATGCTTTACCATTTTTCTTAATTGATCTTTAAAGACTACATATTTCTTCTGTTGAGATTTAAAAATATGCCATAGGCTCTGAAAGAACTTTTAGTAAAGGAGTTTTGAGATTGTTCACTACTCGCAGCATTATTGAAAAAAAATAATGCTCATTTACATCACTATTTTTAATGGGTTGGTCTTTGTGATTTTGAGTTGTGTGACCTTAATTGACTTCTGAATGTTCTTTCTGAGTGTCCACACCACTTGAAAACACACAGACAGTAGTTGGTGCAACAAAAAGCTGACCTCATAAAACGTTTATAGAATTTACCAGACAGTGGAATGAGTGCATTTTCAGCAGATGGAGCATACTGTTTATAGAAGGAGAATTAACCATTTGTTTCTAGAGCTGGAATTGTCTTTTTTTTTTCTTTCTTTCTTTTTGATTAATCTGAGAAAAAAAAGATTGCTAATTGGGAAGCAGAAGTGGTTTTTGGCCTGTGGTGATCTTTGGATTCTAGCACATTCAGATAAATTTGTTGGTGGTTCTGCCTACTTAATTTTATAAACATTTAATTAACTTTTTGTAAATTGTTTTTAATTACCAAAAATTTACTATATGAAAATTTCTCTTTTTTTTAAGATTCATTTTATTGTTTTGAGAGGAGGAGGAGGAGGAGGAGGAGGAGGAGGAGGAGAG
>PVKE010029430.1:0-20262 GCA_004027555.1 Craseonycteris thonglongyai | reverse complement strand
AAGTCATTTCAAGCACTAAGTGATTGCTTCACCTAAGCACCCATTTAATCTGAAGACAACTTACTTTGTTTCAGGGTCAACTAACTAGAAAACTACTACAAAACAGGATTTGATAGATTAGCCACAGACATACAAGGTAAAGAATTCTGAGATCATCATGCACCTACTCTTTGAAGTCTTTGTTTTGGGAGTGTGAATAGCTATCTATTCTTGAAATTTGCCAGAAACCTAATATATAAAATAAAAATAAATCAACATTTATGGAAAAACTACTCACTTCCTTCTGTATGTTTTAGACTTAAGTCTCAAAAAATAAAGAAAGGAAGGTGGAAAGGCAGGAGAGAAGCAAGGAAGAAAAAGAAAGAAAGAAAAAGAAAGGAAGGAAGGAAGGAAAGAAGGAAGGAGTGAAGGAAGGGAGGCAGGCAAGGGGAAGGGAGGGAGGCAGGCAAGGGGAAGGGAGGAAAGAATAGAAAAAGAAAACTATTTCAATTAAAGCATCAATGATTATGTACAGGAAACTACTCATTATGTATAAACATTACAATTATACTTTTCTTAAGTATTCTTCTGGTATACTCATCTCATGAAATAAGGTTTATGTCACTGAATTAAGGATGTTTTAGACTTCATTTAGAAACTATTTTAGACCATTATCAGTGTTAGAATAATTCCAGGTTCAGCTATTAACATTTTACTTCATTTGCTTACTCATATAATCAAACACACAAACACGTACATAACATTGTTGTGAATCAGAGAAAATATTGCATTCATCTTACCCCTTTTCATTATTTATTTTTATTTTAAATAGGAATGTTCTCTAGGATACTGAGGTAGCTCAACAGGTTGAGCTCTTGCCTTACAACTGTGAGGTCTGAAAATTGAATCCTGGCCCTAGCCCTTGCAAACCTAATACACTGAACTGCAGTGTAACTGGTAATTGCAGAGATGGCAATGAAGGTTATCGCCTCCTATGTGGGAGGCCCCCCATCCACCTGTGTGGACTGAAAGTATGTCACAACTAATGATGTACAACTATGAGGACTGCTTTGGGTCTCTCTCTCTCTCTCTCTCTGTCACTCTTTCTTCTCAAATAACAACAACAAAAATGTTCTCACATAGCCTGAATATAATTATAAAATTTGATAAATTTAAAATTGAAATAGAACTTTTAGCTAATCTATTTATATTCCAATTTTGCCAACTGATTTAATAATGCTTTGAATAAATTTATTTCCCTACTTCAATACAGGACCAAGTATGGGATTAAATATCGTATTTAGATATGAATGTTACCCCAAAAATAAAAGGCCAAAGTAAGAGGCAATGGGCGTTTACATGAGATCAAGGATTGCAATTGTGAGAAACACTTATTGAGGCAGAAACCTAAATAGTGTTCTCATTACAGGTTTAAGAGAAGGGTTTTTTATGAGAAAGGGAAGGGAAATATTTACATGAGTAGAGGGGAAAAAAATTCTATTGATGTTAATAAGCCAAGGAATTAATTTCCGTAGGTGCAAATAAAGTGTTCTCTTGATATACATGGTGATGCTGAGTCTGAACAATGTCTTTAATTTTCAGTCCTGTAGTCAGGATGTCTGCTGTCTTGTTAGCTTTGCAAACAGTTGTTTGGAATACAATGTTGCTTTGGCCTAGTCTAAAGGTTATTTTGCCCTATTCATACATTCCAAAGGTTTGAGGAATAAGAAGTACAAGACAATTCCTATGGGATGGCGGCCCTGACTCCATTTTGAAGTGGCTCCATTTATATTAATTTTCACAGTTGTTAGAGCTAATATGTTTATTTTTTTAGATTAATTAATTAATTAGATTTAACTTTTTTTTCAGTTTCAGGTATATTAAGAGTTAGTCTTCTCAGTTTTCATTTATCTGGAACATTTACACAGTCATTCTTTGTCTTCTGATATTGACATTTGGAGGAATACTTTTTAAAATATGAAAACCATCATTTTTAATTTGTCTGATATATGTTAATGTTTGGTTCATGTTATACATTTTCAGATACAATGCTATGTGAGTAATATGGTGTCATTTTTAGATTATCATTTCTGGAGAAAGTTAATATCCATATATATGCCTCTCAGTGGTGATTTTTGAGTCAGAGAATAAATTATTGTTGATTTTTCCACTGATAGTTAAATTTTATTATTTTCCTTACAATTAATAAATAGTCTTGTGTTGATACTTTAGTGTAATATAAATATCTTGCTCCCCCATCAGAATGTATCAATAATTGATGATTCTTGCTTGAATCAATCAACTATGATAGCTGAAAAATCCTAGTTTTCCACCTCCAAAACTCACCACATCTACTAGTTGGCTCTCTATTATAAAGAAAACTCTTCCATGCTTACCCATTTATTTGCTTATTTATTATCAGCACAGGCACATGAATTTTCCCCAATGGTTAATAATTCATCACTATATATAATTATTTTGACGTTCAAATTGCTATACAAGTTGGCTTCTGAATCCTCGTGATATGCTCCATTAGTTCTGGGTGAACTTTCTTGCTTTCTTGGGTAGCAATGTGTTTCAGTCTCCTCTTGTTCCTGCTCTTTCCTGAAATCAACTACTCATTTATCTTATTAGTACTGGCTCTATTTAGTGGGACATGGGCTCTAAGTGTTCATTTAGATGCCTCCCCCTACCCCAGCACCAGGCCCTTTTAGGAGACATAGCAGAAACATGCACATGCACAGACTTAGCATACATATATATGAGCTTATAAATACATGTAGACATAGTTTAGAAATCATGAGTTTATACCAATATCTTTTATTGTAACACATCTCAACAGAGTGATTTTTTGCCCTCCTCCTTTTCATATTTTTGTATTTCTCCTTTCATATGAAAATCCCAATTTCTAGCATTTTTTGGTGCTATAAAACATGAAAATATATTCATAATTGATTCATCCATATTTACTCTTTAAAAATAATCTACTAAAATAGTTCTCCCCTGGATAGACAAAGACCAAAAATGAACAGTCAAATCCTGTGTTCATAAGTTAATTGGGTTATTGCTTTATGTTCTTTTTCTTTTACTTCAGGTTAATTATAGTTTTTAATTTGAAATAAAAATTGGTACAATTGTACAAAAAGATGTATTCGGAGAAGTGTCACTCCTTCCACCCCATTCCTACAACTCATACTGGTAACTCAATCAGTATATTTTAATCAGAGATAGAAAAAACAAAACACTATATTTTAGAGATTGGAGTAATTATCAGATGTGGTTAAATAGTTTATAACAGCCTATTCTTACTGTGCCACAAGCTAAAATCCACAGACCGTAAGTAAGACAGATAGATATAAAGTAGAAGAATCAAGGAAAAGCTAAAATTGGTGAGGCTGAGGTGGGTTGCACATGGGTAGAATATAACTCTAATTGATTTCTCAGGGTCTCCAGGACACGAGTCCAATGTCAATGATGGGGATTCTCTGTATCAGTGCCTTTCATTACAGAGCTAAGTCCTACTGGTCCAGGAGTTGGAGAAGCTACAGCAGAAGATCATCAGGAAGTGATAGAGTTGTTGGCCTAGTTGTTACTTTGAAGTTAATCAGAAGCAGCAGACAGTGAAAACATGCATCACATGCAACAGTGACCTCCTATGTGTAAAAAAAAAAAAAGTTAGTTCTTTACTTCTGCCACCCCAGTCTGTTGGGAAAAGTCTCTTACAACCTGTGTTAACTCACATTTAATTATCAAAGAGAACTCTGAGAAATACAATTTCAGCTTAGTAACTTGACACAACATAAGCCCGTACAAGTCATCCCTTGTCAACTTGGCATCCATATTTACCTACTTTAACAATATTTAACTTTAAAAAACTACAATAACAACAACAAAAAAAAAAAAAGAGAAGAAAAGCCTTCTGTCTTAATGCTATTACCCTCTGAATAGCAAAACCATTCTAATCCTTTTCACAAAATAGAGTTTCTCCATCTTTGAGTTATGTTAATTTATTTTCTATCTGAGACACATTCTTCTTTGATATCTTGTGACTTTAGAACTGAGATATAAAAAAAATATTTGGGGGCTTTAAGACTAAGATATAAAGTGAATAGATTTTAATGTATAGTGTGTTAGAAGGTAGAATGAAAGAAGAGAAAATAATATATACTCAAATATATATCAAAATATAGAATAAGTACTTGTAATTATTACCGGCCTTATCTCCAGCTTGTCATGTGATTGTAGCTAGTAATTATAATTTTATTTTCTCATAACCCATTCCATATTCTCTCTGTTCTCAGCAAGCTACAGCTTTTGACTGGTAAGGTTAACCAAAACCTCATTAATCCTAAAAAACCTAGAGTGTTAGCAGTCCTGTTGGTATTGAGTTGCTCTACTTCCCATTGAATTTAATCACAAGATACAAGAATACTAAATTATTGCTGAGGTTACCTGCATTCCAGATATATAGATAGATATATCTACATATCCAAATTGTGTAAAATCAATCCAGTTTTCCTTTAATACTCAGTCTCAACCACTCTACACAAAATGAGTAACCCTCTCCTGTGCCTACTCTTTCACTAGCACCAAGACTCCAAACTGGGCATGAGACAATCTCAGATTTCATTCTAATGGCGTAATTGTTGGGTCCCCTAAAAGAAAGCATTTTTCCTCCCTTGGAAATCAAGATATCAAGACTAGCAGAATCTACAGTTACCCAATGAGTAGCCAAACTTGCAATAGTGAATAGTCAAAACAAACAAACAAACATCCCCCTCAAAAAAAAACAAACAAAAAAAAAACTCTCACCAATTTTTACCTCTTGATTCTCAGACCTTAAACCTTAGCTATGGAAGAAACCACATAATAATTGCTTACTGATTTAGAGATTTCTGGACAATATTTTAAGGCCTTGAACTGACCTCACAAGTATAAAACTGTGTTATTGAGAGGTGTTGCCACCTAACCAGTAGGTGTTGCTGAAAGGTGTTGCCATTACTATAATTGAGTCTTTAAAGATTTACGGTATTTTTATTGTTTTTGACAGAGTGAGAGACAGAGACAGAGACAGCAAGTCAGAGAGAAGGGGCAGTGTCCAGAGCAGTCTCCATAGTTACACGTCATCAGTTTTTGATATAGATTCATTCCACAGGTGGGCGGGTGCTGCACAGGGCAGGAACCTGGCTGGGGCTCTCCCCCATGGGTGATATGCCCCTGCCAGCTGGGGACCTCCCGCATGGGAAGCACGTGTAGGGTGGGAGCTGAAACAGGGACCTCCCACATGGAAAACTTGCTCAGGTATATGGGTCTGCATGGACTAGGGCAAAGATTCAATCCTCAGACTCTGGGGCTTCAAGGCAAGCAATCAACCCACTGAGCCATTCCAGTACCCTCTAATAGAGTCATAAAATAGTTATAATTCTATTTTTTTAGTAGGTACAATGCTAATGTTTCCAAAAGTCAAAACTATACAAAAACTTATAGTCATAGACTCATCATTCCTCTTCCCTTCCATCCCATCACCCATTCTTCTACTGAATTAACACATTTTATTGTTTACTGCTACACTTCTTACATTTTTTAATGGAAAGATAAATATACATAAGTATTTTTCTTTTTATGTAAAAGGTAATACTTTAGATACTTGCTTTGTACTTTGCTTTGGATACTTAATACCTTCTAGAAATCACTCTATAACAGTTCATAGAAATCAACCTCTTTTTTCCCTTTGTTTTATTTTTTCTAACAGCAATATAGTATGACATTGTGTGTGGGTGCCATTGTTTATTTGACCAATTTTCTACTCTTAGAATGCAAGTATCTTTCAATATTTTGCAGTTATAAAAAATGCTACATTAAATAACCTTCAGGAATAGGAATTTTAATGTTAAAGATGCATTTTCAGGCTCAATTCCTAGAACTAAGATTACTGGTTGAAGGGCAAATACATATGTAACTTTCTTAAATATTGCCAAATTCTCTTCCAATGGGGTTTCAATTTGCATTTTATGAATTTTTACTAGCAATATGTGTATGAGAGTGGATATTTCCCCGCAGCCTTACCAAAATGTGTATTGTTAAGCTTTTGAATTTTTGCCAGTTTCATAGGTGAGAAATTGTAACTCTGAGTGATTTTGTGTTTTTCTTATTAGAAGTTGAACATTTTTTAATGTTCTTTTATTTTCAAACTTTATGCTAATTTGTGAGTGTATATAAATTGTTTGTGTATTTCATGCAACTTTTTTTCTATGACATTCTTGTGATTTTCTCTTCAATTATTAAAAGTTTTTTGTATTTTAGGAATCATTATCTATGATATATAGCAAATATTTTCTCCTACTTTTTCTTCTATGTTTTGACTTTTCTTACGTTGTTTTGTTTTAATTAATTGTGGTAAAAGTGATGTGATTTTTGCAATAATTTAAAAGTGATCTTATCAAATATGTCATTCTTGTCACATCTGGATTTTTAATCATAGTTATAAAACCATTCTCTATGTGCAGATTAAATATGAATTCATCCTTATATTCTTATAATACTTAGATATTTTTTTCATTTTTAGATATCTGATCTATTTGTAGTTTATGGTTATATTTGTGGTAAATTAATCTAATTTTATCTTTTTTCAAAAACAAACAGTTGAACCAATATTATTTATTAAAAATAAACAAACCAAAAAAAAAAAAAAAGGTCTTTACTCCATTGATTCTAAATTCTACTTTTCTTACACACTAGATTTTTCTGAGTAGTTTTGTTTATTTTTTGGACTTTCTAATCTGTTTCAAAAATTACTCCGTAGTTCCTATGCCAGAACACACTCTTTTAGTTATAACAACTTTATAATCTGTTTTCTTTTCTTGTAGAATTAATTCTCACCTCCCCACTATAGCTTTTCTTCTCCAGTGTTTTCTTGGAGATTATTGTGTGCTGTGTTCTATGGATAGTGGGAGAAAAAGGGAGGGGTCATTGGAGAAGGTTGCCCCTTCATTAAAAAACAAAAGGAAACAAAATAAAACAAACAAACAAAAAACTCCTTGGTAATTTTATTGGGATAGTTTTATATTTATAATCTAATTTAGGAAGACCCAAAGCCTTGATGTTCCAACCAAACACAAAGGATGTCTTTTCAATTATTTAAATCTACTTTTCTATCCTTCAGGAGACTTTTAAAGTTTTCCACAGAATTTGTTAATTTTTGGTTAAATATATTTTGGAGTATTTATCTATAGGCACAGATAATGGAGCAATGGCAAAAAATCTAACATACAGTGGGTCATGTACCTATTTTCTTGAGAGGAGATTCCCAATGGGCAAAAATCATAATTTCAAGGTGAATAAGACAGCCTTGAAATTCCCCTCAGCTTCACTACGTTTTAGACAGGTTTCTTTCTGACTATTGGCCCCTGACCTCCCTTTGATAGGAGCATTTACTTCAGAAAACTTTCAATTATAAATTTTTTTTCAGACTGTTTGAGATGTAAATCTTCTCCCAACTTCCTGCCAGTTTTAATACCCAGGAATGTCTTTTTCAAGGACATGGGCATCATATCTTTGAAATGTAATCATCAAGAAAAAGTGCACCCCTATTTACCAGTATTTGTGGGAGGATAAGTGCTTAACTTTGATAAGTGCCAATTAGCAAACACAGATAGCCTAATCTCATTGATCAACCCCTCTCATAATGTCTTCCATTAATCTTCCACCAGCTCACGATGCTTGGAAACTCTCCTGTATTTTATTTCAAGGGAGTTGAGTTCAACCTTTGTTCCCTACTGCAGTGGTCTTAAATAAAGTTTTCCTTGCCTATTTAATTCTGTCTAGTACAATTTTTCTTTGACAGCGTCCTTAAATATCATCTTGTGATGGGAGTACACAATTTAACTTTATTGATGGGAGGCTATAAGGTATATGATCCTCTTTGAGAACAATTAGGCATTTGTAAATGGCCCTTTATCGTAGCATTCATTTTTAATTGATATGTAATAACTGATTTGGTATGTGTGCACATTTACAGAAGAGCCACTGGCTATTCGGTCATAAATATATATTTTTTATTTTCTGTGATAAAAGAGATAAGTTTAGCAGAAAGTGTGAACCACACTTAGTAAAACTCTATTTTTCATTCACAGCTTTATTTATTCAGAATTGTTGTAATTTTCTTTAAAATTGTCATCCTAAATTTGAACACCTTTTTCGGTTGTACTAACACATCTCTGTGCCTAAGAAATAGCTCTTCATCTAGGTTTCAATATAAATTTCCCTTTTGTTTTCACTTTGAAAGTTGTTTGTTTATGTATTTAATCTAGCCAATTTTCATATATATTACAAATTATTTTACTTTTTCTGTCAGTGTCTACTTTTTCATATGTTGCTATCTTTCATTTATTTGTCAGGTATTGGAGATATAAAGGTAATTAAAACACAATTTTTTCTGAAATGTCAAACTCTTGTGGGGAGAAAGCTAAGCAAACAGACAATAATAGCACATCATAGTAAGTATAATAAAGTTATACTGACTGTAAAAAAAGGCATGCAATGGACAAATAATTTCAATCCAACCTTGATATTGATCATGTGAGAAAAAGTGAATGCACATAGGTTTATGGTAGGAAACATGTCTCAAATGGATTTCATATGTCATGACTGTGAGCAATGAGGAACTTGGTAGAGGTATTGAAGAGAGAGCTGGAAAGGTAGACAAGAAATAAATATCATGTTAGGGAGTATGAACTTTATTTTGAATGTGAAAGAGATGTTGAGCTATTTTTGCAGTTGGAAACTACCGACAATCCAATTTGAGATTTAGAAAATTAGTTGCAGTATGGAAAACAGTTGTACTAGAGTTTGTATAAAATTTTCCATTTACTTCCTTTATAATCATAACACAATTCAATCACTGAGATATATTGTGACTACAGAAGACTAGCATAACCCTTAGGAAATGAATGTGTTTGACCATACTAATACTCATATTGCTATCTTACTATTTTATACAATTATGATCTAGCCAACTCATTCTTATATATGCATGTATGTATGTATGTATGTATATGCACTCTCAGTACCACAGCCAATACATCCTTTATTCAACTAATAAGAACTACAAAGAGTACATTATAGATCTATAAGGATACAGATGAACGTCCCTCCGATCTCCATGTATAATCTGTGAGAAGTTCACAGTCCATCAGAGGGAATCAACTCAGACAATAGCTAGAAAGCTGGCAGACATGGAGTAATTGGGCCCAAAGCAAGTGGGCATATACCCCCAAACTTCCTGGAAAACAGCACCTTGACACACAGTGTCACAAGGCATAGCAAGAAAGTGGTGGCACAAGAGGGTTCGGCTGAGGAACGTGCTGAGTACAGGAACTGTGGTTGCACTCAGTGTTACAGGCCTGGAACAGCCAGTGACTGGCACAAAGTAAACATGTAAAAAATGACTTGTAGCAATGGGATTTGAGTTTCAGGAGCCACAAGAGACAGGAAAGGACCGAGTAAATCAAAATAGCAGAAGGTAGAAATCCACTTTGTTACATCACGGGAAGAAGAGCTTGTGGGGAATGAAGTAAAAGGCCTGGCTTTGGTAGTACCAGAAACCTTGGCCAAGTCCAGACGTGGAGATGTGTGTCTGAGAGAGAGAGAGAGAGTTGTGTAGTGCTGAGATGGCAGCTGACCTGCTATAGCCAAGCCACAGATTTGAGAAGGAAAGTGGGCAGTATGAGGATTAATCATGCATAGTAGGCTTAGAGCTAACAGAAAAGAAACTGGACAGCAGGCAGAGGGACAGGTAGTGGAAGAGATCACCGTGGAATGGTACTGGCCAGGAGCTTGAAGAGAGGAACTTTGATGGAAGGCGAAAGACAAGGATTGGGAAGAACAAATAGCCTCAGTAAGGTGTGGCATATCCCAGGCAAAATGAAACCAAATTCCAAACCAAAGAGAACTAAATTGAAAGAGAAGTGGGAGCAGTCGAGAAAGAGCTCCCCTTATTGGAAAGATGGAGATGGTGACAGGAAAGAAAAGCAAGGAGCCTGAGATCTGAAGTAGAAGAAAATTGTAGCCAAGCTTCTCTGCCTTAGGGGTGAGGGGCTGATCACCTTCCGCAAAGAGACCTAGATTCACGCTAACCTCTTGGCCTAAGGAAGCCCCATCAAGGTGGTGGATTTCACGTTTTCAGTTCAGTCTGTCCTTGTGAGTATGCTGAAGTGAAGAGCTGGAGGAGGTAATGGGACCAAGGACTGCAAAACAAATTCTTTCCTAAAGTCTGACTCAGACTATCTTCAACGTAATATAATATAGGGGCAGTGGCTTAATTGGTTATAACTTCTATCTAGTAAAGAGTCTGGGTTCAAATACCACTTGTGTCAAATCTTACTAAATGAGCCTGATTCCCTCTTGTGTGTCAGAAGCTGTCTGATGATCCTGTTGCCTTTGCCCATAGGGCAAAGCCAACTGATTTTTAAAGATAAAGTTATTAAGAGATGAATATGTCTATGACATGCCCGAAGTTACAAAGTACTTAATAATAACAGGGCACTATATTTGCATTGCT
Organism: Craseonycteris thonglongyai; assembly: GCA_004027555.1. NCBI lineage: Eukaryota > Metazoa > Chordata > Mammalia > Chiroptera > Craseonycteridae > Craseonycteris > Craseonycteris thonglongyai. The sequence goes on along the minus strand of PVKE010029430.1, from coordinate 9,725 downwards.
AGGGTGAATTTATCCTTTACATTGAAAGTCAAGCCTGGTTCACTCACAAAATCTCTTTCCAAGTGGGATGTTATTAATAAAGAAAATTGAGAAAAATATTTTCTGTCACTGAGAAAGTGAGTGTTGATCAATGAGACAATTCATGAGTCTAGAGCCTGGGATAAAGAGGCAATATGTGGATATGACAAACATAACTCCTTGGATAATTTCAGCAAGCTTAGGGAGAACATTGGACTTTTTAGCATTAGACTACTTGATCAAGCATTAGACTATTTCCTTTCTAATCTAAAGGCCCCTACCCCAAGATGACATCTGTTTTACATTATAATCTACTTTAAAATTTGTATTCCTTTCAAGTAGTGAAATGTTGATCCTTACAGCAATCCTTTTATAAAGTCGGAGCAATATTTTTGGTGCTTCATAAAAATTAATCTTTAATACATTAAAAAAATAAGATTTTATTGAGCTATGGATCTGAGTCCAAAATTCATATATTATATTTCAGCCTAGTGCTTTAAGCTATTGTCACATTGTATTTATTGCCTTTCCCTTGAAGCAATTTAGCTCCATATGAGTGTACACAAAATTTAGATGGAATAATATTTCTCATTGTCTTTTACTGCACTGTACATCTATCCAACATGGAAGTTTATGATTGGAAATAAGCTCATAATCTATTTGAGTGCTAAATATTTCAATTGTCTGCTTAAAACTACCCTTCACCTTCTCTCCTCTCCTCTGTGGTCTGTGAAGCTCATCCATATAGCTTGCCTAATGATTCCCTTGTCCTCTGGTTCCTATTGGTGTTCATCAAGGGGACACAGTTGCAGATCAGTGGATAGGAGGACAATAAAGTCTGGATATATATACTCCTGTGACTCTTTTTACAGAGTAACCCTGAGTTAGCTGCTCTAGGTTCTGGAAATACTCTGTCCTGTCAGCACTAGGGAAAGATGGGCTCCCTGATGTTGCTAATCTAAGCTTATTACATTTTTCCTCATTTTCTTGAACTCTGACCTCAACTTAAGCATTTTCAGCGGATCCAGTTTAACATGTCTGTTTTGTCATTTTATTGGAAGAACATATAAAAAACTGTTGTATTAACATCAAGAATGTCGGAAAGCCGGGATGGCTCAGCGGGTTAAACGCTCGCTTTGAAGCCCCGAGGACCGAGGATCGAATCCCGGCTCTGGCCCAGGTGAACCCTCATGCTGAACTGGGGTGTGCTTCCTGAATGCGGTGTGGCTCCCAGTTCAGTTAAAAAAAAAAAAAAGAATGTGCTAGGAGGAAGCAGCACAGGTAGTGCTTAAGCAGATAGCCTCTGAACCCACCGTCCTCATTTCCAGCTTGGCTCTACTTCTTTCTCTCTGTGAGTGATGTTGAGCACATATATTAACACATTTGTTCTTCAGTTCTCTTATTCATAAATTATATATATACACAAATTATAGTAGTACTGAGCAACAGATATATCTCTATCATGTCTATCTATATCTGTCTATATCTATATAAATATTGAGAGCCATAAATGTGAGCTCTATGTAATTTAATATTTTGTTAGTGATCCCTTTAATTAAAAGAAACAGGTAGAATATATTTCAAAAATATGTTTACTTAATGTATTTAAAATATTACTTTAATACATAATTAGTATTAAAATAATGATATATTTTACATTGTATGCATAAAAAGACTCTAGTGTGTATTCTACATTTAGAGCATGTCTCAATTTGGACTCTTTACATTTCAAAAGCTCAAGGGCCACACATAGCTTGTGGCTCCCTTATTAAAAAGCAAAACTCTAGTAGTTCTAACCTAAACCTACTGAAACAACTTACTTGAATTCCTCTAGAGTTCTTTTCTAAGATGCTGAATGCCCTCCTCTGCAGGCAGTCTTCTTATATCTCCAGGAACATCCGCTGCCACCTGTTGAATTGTATGTTTACTAAGGATCAATTGCCTTCTTTGCCAGATCTGTTTATGTCTGTTATGTTTTTCACTATAATAATTTATTTGTTTATAAACAGATGAAATATCAGTGTGAAAATAGAGTTGTTTTACATGAAAATTAGATTAAATGTTTAGGAAATAATTAATAAAGGTAAGACACTAAAATATTTCTTTTTGTTGTAGAGGCAACTAAAAGACTGAGGAAAAATGATCAAAAGCTACAGGATTTTGCATTTAGGCCACTTTGAGAGTGTTAAGTTCCTGTTCTACCTAAAGAAAATGAACCTGGATATCATAAATGATCATACACACACACACACACACACACACACATATACGAATATATAATAAGAGAAAAATCTGCATACTATATTAAAAATTGTTGAAATATGTTTACTTTGACATATATAAAGGATAAAATCAAGTACTTAAATTTTTCCTGTATAATTTTAATGATTCTTCATTATAGCCAATATTTTTTATTAATTAGCCATAGTTCTACCACTATAAGCCCCAGAAGGGTAGGTGTCACATTTGTTTTCTTTGCCACTGTGTTTTCACTGCTAGAGTGTTGCTTGCCTCAAAGTAGATACTTAACAAATGTTTGTTGACAGCTTGATTGACTCATTCTTTCCATATGGCACCCCCTACTATGTAAGCCTTTTGTTTTTCAGTTTATAGTTGACTGTCACACCCAATATTGTTTTATTTATGACAGACATAATTTTATGGCCTTTTATCCTAAGCAAAACATTATTCTAGTCATCTAGCACAATAAAAGTCATAGAAAATTCAACTCAGTAAATTTATACTTGATGTTCTATTAGAACAATGCTTTACTGAAGAAAAAAAAAATGGAAGCAAGTAAGTAAAATGATGTGTATATTATCCTAACAAAGTCCCAAAAGCTTGTGTTTGTTTTTTTTTATATTTTGGGGAGCTGTGAATAAATATCCAATGAGCCTCATCTGGATTCACAATCTGCTCATCAGAACACCTGAATTTATATTTTGCTTAAGCATCTCTATTAACAGACATTGATTATAGTTATATACATGAACTGATTTGGAAAACTACCTGAAATTAAGCATACAAATGGTATGTTGAGCTTACTTTCCCTACCTTACACTGATGGTATAAATTTAGTCTTATTGTAGCTAAAGAGGTGAAAAATATTTAAGTTAGAACTACATCCTGGAGGACTTACTGATACCCTAACTTTTCACTAAATTTTGTTCATAGGTTTTTAAAAACTGCAACTTTAAGGAGAAACAACACATAGGGAAACCAATTTTGCCACAGGCTAATTGATATAAATAAGAGTTATTAAGTTCCTTCAGTCTACTTCTTGTCACACATTAGGAAACTTCTTAATAAATACTTTAAACATTTCTAATATTAAGCATTGAAATAAGTGTGAGTTCTATATACATTTAATAAAGATTATTAAAAATAAGTAAGATAACTATTTTCCAACCCACTTATTCCAGTTCAGGGTTGAGGTGGCAGGAGCCAATCCTGGCAGCTCAGGGTGCAAGGAAGTTACCCATTCAGGACAGGACACACACACACACACATATTCAGACTATGACAATATAGACACACCAGTTAACCTACTATGCACATCTTTAAAATGTGGGAGGAAACTGAAATACCAGAGAAGACCCATGCAAACATGGAAAGACCATGTAAACACAATAGCATAGTCAGGAATCAATATTTTTTTCCCTCATCAATGTTATAATGAAATAATATTGAACAAAATGACATTATTTGAGGACCTACTATATATTTATATTTTTTCATAGTTTGCCCAACTTATAATACATTTTATTAAAGTATTATATACATTAAAATGCATATATGATAAGTGTACAATCAGACAAATTTTCACAAAGTAAACACACTGTAAACAGCACTCAGATCAAGACATAAAATATTACCAGTAGCCTGGAAGCCTTTCTTGTGTCTTCTTCCAGTCACCACCCCGCCTGACAGTGTTTCATATACTGATGTGATCACTACAGATTACTTTTACTTACATATGAACTGTATACAAACAGAGTAACTCACTATGCACTCTGTTATGTCTGATTTATTGCATTTAATAAATGTTTTTATTGGTCCAAAATTCCAGTTATAAAATGAATGTCATGGTGACTATTATTATTATTATTATACTAAATTGCATATGAATATTTGAAAGTAGCTAGGAGAGTAGATCGTGAGAATTCTCATAACAAGAAAAAAATTGTAACTATGTATGGTGATAGATGTTAACTGGATTTCTTATGGTGATCATTTTGCAATATATACTAATTTCAAATCATTACATTATAATAAACCTAAAACTAATGTAATATTGAGTCAGTTATACCTTAATAAAAAACAAAGAGTTAAAAAAAAATGAGAAAAACTTCAGTAGCTGCATAGGGTAAGCAAACACCATGTAGTCAACAAGACAATTCAGAATCTGTCTCTGTGTTCAGTCTTACATCTTGTTTTATATTTAAAAACTAAGTAAATAAATAATTTCTAGATTTACTCATATATGTTGTAGTTTGTTTATTATCATCAATTATCGTATTCCATTGTACAAATATGTCAAATTTTTTAATCCATTCTACTACTGATAGATATTTGGATTGTTCTCAGGTTTTGGTTATTATGAATAGTGCTGCTCTAAAGAGCCTACGCATGTTGTTTGGTAACCTAAGAACACGTGTCTGCTGATTATACACCTAGAAGTGGAAATTCTAGGTCCTAAGTTATGGAGATGTTAAGTTGCCATAGATATTGCGGTACAGTCTGTTCTGGATTGAATTACTTTACAAAAGAAAAAACAAAAGGCAAAGGAGACTTTGGTTTCAGAAACTTCAACTGGTTGATTATATTAGAGATATTAGAGGATATTTATTTATATATACATGTACATGTTAATCTCCAAGTAGTTTTCTTAGAATATTTCTTCTCTTTAAGTTAGAAAAAATATGTTGCCTAATAAATAGTTGTTCTCTATTATGTGAATTTTTTTGTTTGCTTTTGTAGCTTTAGTATCATTTTAATTATACACAATTATAGTAACATATTTATAAATAAAAATTCTAGTTAATAGCATTATACAATATTTATAAATATAATTTATTTTCAGAGTGTACTAGGACTTAGCATGTCTGTGGAATGAAATTATAAATAACATATTTATTTGCACATATGAAGTCAAAAACATCATTTTGTAAAATTTATATTATACTGTTTAGAAATGGAAATTCTTCAGAAAACCCCATGAAATATTTATTCAGATATGTTTCTTAATACAAACCCTTACAGAGATTACAAAGGTTATTTAAAATACATTTTTATTTCATAAATTAAATCAGAAACAACCATTCTAAAATTTTTAAGGTCTCTCAGGATATAAGCAATATTGAAACTTCCCAATTTCAATCTATCTTTCATAGGAGAAATCAACAAATGACTTCTCTGAATTTCTTTTCTCACATTCTTCCCACTCACTTTCTACATAGCCCTGATTTGCTCAGATTAAATGCCTCCAGAACAAGAACAATATTTTCTTTTTGTATTTACAGAAGCTAACATACCTCTTAAAACAATACAAACATGTCTAAACTTAACTATATTAAAACTTCTTTTCTTTCTAAACTTACCGGTACTCATAAAAGTTATCTACTTGTTAAATCCATGAAATACTCAACTGGTTCTTTGAGGTTTCTTTTTTTTTTTAAATATATTTTTATTCGTTTATTTATTTTTGACAGAGAGAGAGAGAGAGAGAGAGAGAGACAGAGACAGAGAGAGAACTGAACTGGGGGAGCTACCAGTTCAGCATATGGTTCCGCACGGGACAGGGCCGGGATTCGATCCTCGGACCTCGGCACTGCAAAGTGAGCGCTTAACCCACTGAGCCATCCCGGCTTCCCCACTTTGAGGTTTCTTGAAACTATATTTCTTATGCTGCTTTTCAAGTTCCATTTCTGTATTAATTTGCGTACTCTCAGTGTCTAAAGTTGTACATTGCATTACTCTGCCACCACACCCCCTCTAGTCAAATATTTTCCAGCATTTTGTCCTAGGTCCTCTTCTCAATCTTTTTGCTTTGTTGCATGGCCTCAGCTATCATGTGCTAAGACAATACATCTTAGTCTTTTTTTCTAAGAAATGCTTGTTAGCCCCATTTTTCTAATCGTGATTATTTACAATTTTAATTTAGTGCCGTATTTTCTGTTGCAAACTGAATTTTCCTTTTCTAATATCCTATTTTGTATATCCAATGTTGCCTATGTGAGAAAGTTGTAAATTGTCTTAAATATTTATTAATGCATTCTCCCTGATGTAGCTACATTCAATCAAACATCAAAAATATCACAAATTATTTTCTCCCTCCCCCCCATTTTATTGCCAATGTATTTCATGCACACATAATCTTTTCTATGTAGTATTGTAATTGTTTTTTACTGTTGTAGGAGACTCCAACTTTTAGTTCCTCAAATCTATACTCTGTATTCCAGACATTATATATGTGCTTCCCTAATAAACAAGTAGGACTGTGCATTTAACAAATGTGACTTATGCACATATACATTCTTCTACCTAATTAGCATGTAAAAGTGATTAGAACATGCAATGTGTGTCCTCAAGAAACCCACACTTACAAGGGAGACACAATTATAAATAATTCTTGGACTATTTTAGGTTGATACAAATATAGTGGGAAATTAAAAGGGATATTTATTTTTTCAACCACCATTTGAGGAAGTCTTCTGGATATTGTTCTAAGCACTTGGGATACAGAAGTGAGCTGCACAAACAGATTTTAGTGCTCATAAGCTTTATCTTTAATGACAGCCAATGGATTGGTCAAGGAAGGCTTCATACAGTTATGACACAAAAATGAGGTTTAAAACCACTCTTTTTTTTTTTAATTGTTAGATTTTTTGTTGTTGTTGTTAAATTTATTGGGGTGACATTAATTGATATCAATTATGTTGTTTCCAGGTTAAAATCATTCCTTTTGATGCTGAGGCTCAACTAATCATATTTTGATAAAATATTCAAGATCATTGCAAAACACATGGTTATAAATCATTGACATTCTTCTCTGTTGCTTAAGCTTCCAGCAAAACAAAGAGTTTACACATCTATAATTGGATATATGCTGATTCCAGTGGATGTAGCAATTTCCTATTCTTCAGTCTTCTCTACCAAAAAACTTTCAATTCTCCTCAAATGCTTTCATTTGTCATTTTAATCAATCACGAAGGTAATCAACAAATACTTATTCCTGTCTATGACCTACCCTAGAAAATAAAGAAAATCTGCTCTTAGCAAATGATATTTTAGGTAGGATTTCAAGGATGAGTTGGTTTTACTTGGTTAAGATAGAGAATGTGGCTTTAGGGAGACGACATCCTTAAGAAATTGAAGCAGAGGTAATGAAATTGGAATACAAAGAATAATCTGTCTCCTCAACAGATTTAAGTTTCTTAAAATCAGACTACAGAGACAAAATTATTTTCATTTACATTGTTCTAGGACATGGCAGAATACCTGATAAAATCTTAATGTATATTTGTTAAATAAACCAATATTCATATTAACAAATTGAAATCTACCCTTAAGTAATAGGAGTTTGGATTGTGTTTAGATATATAAAATAATAGTGTTTTTCAAAAATATTTTATCAAATTTTATCTTTAGAGCCACTATTAAGAGGTCCCTGTTCTTGATAATATTTATACATTAAAAAGCTATAACTACAGTAACTGAACAACTGTCTCCAGAAAATAATGGAAATAGATGTAATAGTACTCTAGGTGTTTTTCTCAGCAATTCCCTTAGGATACCTAGATTGCTAAGGCATATAGTGCCTGAGAAATTATTGTGATGGCTATTTCATCTGAAAAGTAACTGAGGCCTGTAACTAAATACACATGCAAACAATAGAAATTTCAGAAAATGTTAGAGCTAAGGAGATATTATTTTTTTTGTCTCATAAGTGACCACTTTCTTGTCCTCACTATAAAATTAATCATGCAACACCTAGTAGGTTTGCTCATTCTCGGTGTTCTACGGAAGTAGTAAGAAATATGGGAAAGTAAAAGGGGTTTCTCAAATAGTATGTTTTGAACTGTTCACTACAGCGCTTAACATTAACTGACCTCTAGCAATTTGTGAACATCAGTCTGCACAAATGTAACATATCATTAAAATACTAAGCAGTTGTGAGAAATACACCATATACCCAAAATAAGCATAGTTCTTTGTACATATTACATACTTAGAGAGTCCACTTCATTCCCCCACTCTAACTCTCCTATATTGTGCTTATTTGGGGAATTATCTGATGGAAATTTTAAGAAGTAGAGGCAATGGGGAAGCCAGGAATGCTCAGTGGGGTTGAGTACTCATTTTGCAGCCCCAGAAACTGAGGATCAAATCCTGGCTTGGCCCGTGTGAACCCATATGCTGAACTGGGGTGAACTTTCCCACATGGGAAGCAAGCCCCCAGCCCAGTTTCAACCCTGCTCAGCCCCCACCCACCTGTGTAGCATGAAACCATGTCAAAGACTGATGACATACAACTATGGAGACTGCTCTGGGCTAACCACTTTCTCTCTGTGTCTCTCTGTCTCTGTCAAATACACTAAAATAAATCTTTAAAAAAAAGTAGAGGCAGGGGAAGCTGGGATGGCTCAGTACATTAAGCGCTCACTTTGCAATACTGGGGACTGAGGATCAAATCCCGGCCCTGGCCCGTGTGGACCCATGTGCTGAACTGGGGAGTGTCCCCAGTTCAATTCTCTCTCTGTCTCTGTATCTCTCTCTCTCTGTCAAAAAAAAAAAAAAGTAGAGGCAAATGCAACCTCTTAATCATGTTAAGTATGTTCATTTAAATAATGTTAATTTGATTTCAAAGAATACCAGATAAACAATACCCTATTCAGGTCCTTCAAAAGGTCATAAGAAAAGCAGACTTGCACTTACTGAGAAACTTCATTTTGCTGCCTCTCAGCTGTCACTTGAGAGACCTATGGTTTACTGTTGATTTTGACCATAGATTGAGGGTTGTACTGAACATTTACCTGGTTTGAACTTATTTTTCTCACTGGGAAAATAACAGACTCTAAAAATAATGCTCACACAAGGTGACCAGACAATAGGTCAGAATTTTCTGCAAACTACGGTATATGTAAGATGTACCGCATTTTCCGGCGTATAAGACGACTTTTGAAACGAAAAAAAGTCAACCGAAAATCGGGGGTCATCTTACACACCGAGTATATCCCAAAAAACGTCTTGATATGCCGCTAAACGAATTTTCCAACTTGATCCCGAAAATCGTCTGGATATGCCGCTAAACGAATTTTCCAACTCGATCCCACACCAATCACTGCAAGGCTGCTCAGATCGCCTCTCTAACTCAGCCAATCCGAGCAGGCTTTTTATGCATGCAAATTATACATGTTCTGTACCAGAAGCTACACTGTGTTCTAGTAAAAAGCCTGCTCAGATTGGCCAGAGTCAGAGAGGCGGGCTATTATAACCTTTGAACCTGTGCTTGTTGTGATTGGCTCACCGTGGTACATACAGTTGCAGCACAGGAACGTTCTGTGTAGCCAAAGCTGCTGTATCAGGACACATGCATAGTAGCTACATTGACTGTATTAGAGCACATCCAATGGGCTAAAAGGTACAGTGCCTTTATAGGACATTCTGTATGTAGCCAATGCTACAGTATTAGGGCACATACAGTG
>PVKE010029429.1:0-20260 GCA_004027555.1 Craseonycteris thonglongyai | reverse complement strand
AAAAAAAAAAAAAAAAAAAAAAAAAAAAAAAAATTGGGACTGTCCCGCCAAAAGCGGGACGTCTGCTCACCTTGCCTGAGTAAGCTCAACAGTGTTCTTTTTCAATCAGTTCTCACTTACTGATCTTCTCAAATTGCCCTCCTATTGTTTATAATAGATTAAATATAATTTCAACTAAAGCTCCAAAGCACATGGCCCTGTTTTCTTTGTGGACAGAGTACAAAATCTGACAATGTAAATGTTTCCACCTGAACAAAACAGTGCATTTTAAAGTAAAAAGGGTAAACAATTAGAAAGGTGAAACAGTACCTCAATTTAAAATGGCTTTAAGGAATTCATAGCTGTCAAGATGATGTAGTTCTATATAAAAGAAAAAAGATATTTTTTTCAGAAAACAGTTCAAAGCTGTCACACTATGAGATGAAGAACGCTGAATTAAAATGAAATTAAAGAACCCAAACATAAAGCTATATGTTACATTATAAATAGCAGCTTTGGGGCTACACATTCTCATTTCAAAATCCTACTGATTTGCCTCATGTTTCAGAATGTACCTTTAAAAATTTAGGATGAAAATTGCCAGAAATTATTATAATATAAGCATATGGTTTATTATAATTACTTGCCTTTTGTGCTAAATTCTGTAATCCTCAGGGTAGGGCTATGTCTGTCTTGTTCATTAGTGTATCCTCAATGTTAGAACAGTGCCTGGTTCATAGTAGGTATTCAATAAATAGGAAGGGGGAACCCCAAAAGACTTTTTTCACCCGGGGAAACAAAAAATGTCAACTGGGGCAAGTTCAGGTAAATAGGGAGGTTAGGTGCAGGGGTCACACTGTTTTTGGTCAAAAACTGCTGAACATTCAGTACAGCATGGGCAGGTGCATTGTCACGCTGCATGTTCATATAATCATCCATCATGAAATGGGCAAACGTGTTAAAAGTCTCCAAAAACATTTCACCAAAGCCGAATGCAGCCTCTCCCAACAACACCAGCTGGTACACTGATGCAGATGGGTTCTTAGACAGAACACTCATTAGCAGGGGAAGCCTGTACTATGAGGGGCCTGCCCTCCAGAAGATAATTCTGTTTTTTGGGGGGTATCCCTCCATCGTATTAAGTGAATGAGGCATGTAAGAAGATAGCATTTTATAATTATTTGAAAATACTTAGATAATTCCCTTAAAAAATTCTTAAGAGTGGCCATTTGTTTTGTTACTCACTGAACATGCATTGTGGACCTTCCATTTGGGTTCTATACTAGGCCCTGGGGCTACAGTGTAGAGATAGGACATTTGCCCAAGATGAGGCCTGAAAGAGCCCTGTAACCAGACAATCACAACACACTATAGCATGATAAATTTATAAACATCCAGACAAGTGTTACAGAAGACTAGAAGATGAAGCAATTTAGCTTTAGCTAGGCAAGCTAGGGAGAGTTTCAGAGAGAATGTTATCTGAAGCTGACCTTAGAAAATGAGACATTTGCTACACAGAAAGAAAGAGCAATTCAGGTAGAGAGAGAAGCAGGAGAGAGGCCTGGAATCCTTTTGAGAGATTCTAGTGGGCTAGAATATGGTATGAATAGTATGAATTAAAATGACTACTTCCCTACTATGTGAGGCTAAACTGGAAGAAAAATCAACTAACATTAACTTATTACAGAAGTCCTGCTTTAAATATACTATAAAATTAGCTACTATATCACACTATAAGTATCTACTTTATTATTATATATATGTTTAAAACACATAAACCACTTAGAGAATTTATCTGTTTTTTGAGGAGCTTTTCTGACTGCTCTAAGAGTTAAAAAAAAAAAGTTCACATGTCAGGTGACATAAAACCAATTTCTACTAAATGTGCCAGAATTTTTCTCTACCTCAAGAATAGTTATCTTCAGTCTGTTCATTACTGTCTTTTTATAGTATTTTTATTTAATAAAACCTATTAAGACTACCATACAAATCTCTTTACTTATGCTTTTATCTTTTAGCTGATCAATTTTTATATTGCTGACATCCCTTCTTCACCATTTGCTCATTTAAAAATTCATAGTATGTGAGATATGTCTCTGGAGAAAATGTCTATAAAATTTGTTACAGCTGGCAAATGTGTATGAGTCAGTGATAGCACATGACTAAATGCTTCACAGAAAATAAAATTTGTTTCTGTAGTAAGCAGAACTGTTTAAATGTTATTTATTTTTATGTTTCAAAGAAAATATATTGTGAAGTGCTGCATTGATTTAATACGCAACTATGTCTGTGTACACGCTGTAGAAGGAAAATTTATGAAACCTTTGCACAACTCCTTTAATTGAATTTTCCAAATCTCTCACCACACACAAATAATCAATATCTTCTGCAGAGAAAACCAGTCAGAATTATTACAGTCTTTCGTTTCAATTTTGTTGTCATCAGCACATACAGAGCACCTGGATATTTGTAATGTCTGATAGCAAGTTATTTATACCTCTTAAACACATAATTGCTATTAAATGAGTTCAAATCTATGGTTTAATATTTTTTTTTACTGAGTACTTAAAAGATAAAAATTATCACACTTCTAATAAAGTATAAAAAATTTAAATGATGGAAAAAATTATTTAAAAGGTTTTGAAATAATAAACCAGTTTGTTTTTCCTTAAATCCTAGATAAATCTCAAGTAAGCAGTCAAAATGTATCCTCAAAACAATGATGAATAATGTAAAACAAGAGCATTAACATTATTAGGAAAGGTATGAGACACATACATCATACATGACAGCTGAATCCTTAGTAAGAGCTGGGGACTACAGTTGTACATGAATGTATATTTGGATCACCAAAGCTAGTATCTCCACTTTTTATCTCCAGATAAACTAAGAATGTTAAAGCATAGGGAGAATTTTTGTTGTTTCTCCTAAAACTCATTATGTCTAAACTTTAAACTTCATGCTTTTAAAACTGAAGAATTTGTTTGAAAAAATATACTATTTAAATGTTAAGATAGAATAGAAAAACACTAAAAGAGTAGTAGTCTTCTAGGAGTAAAATTATTTAGCTGATATGATGAATACTTTTTCAAGACCGAGTGGGGGAATGAACAACATATTTTTAAGTTGAAAAATACTTCAGTGGGTGGTTAGAATGAAAAGGCAATATCAAATTATTTTGTTGTCTTAGAACAGGAGTTTAAAATTTGTCTTATAGTCTAAAAATTTGAAAACTTTAAAATCCTTCAACCAATATGAATTTTACAATGTTAGAAGATAGTACATTAGCTAAAAAAAAACCCAGAAAGATTATAATCTGCCTTTCTTTTTAAGGCTAGAGCTAGAAATTCTGAAATATTTTATATTATAAATGGCTGAAACAATCAACTCTTTTGAACAATGTAAAGTTCAGATGGTTAACATTTCATTTAAAATATGCATACTACAACCTACACAATTATTCTCAAAAATGATAAAATATGTTTTGGACTGAAGCTAAATGTCTAGATTTCATATCTTGGCAGTTGCTCTACAATTTGCTTACATTCTTTTCAAAAATATTTTGTTTACTGGAAGTACTAGTCATAGACAAACAATGATGGTATTTTCTAATATCTCCAGAAAAAATGAAAATACTAAGTACTATATAACGGCAACTATTGACTTAGGAATATTTGTATCAAGTTGTTTTAAGCTGAAGTTCATTATATAAAGTAAATAAATTTCATGCCTTAGCATGTGATGATAATGTGACATTCTATCTGTATCAACCCATTGAGTGGTCAGATGTTTTTAATCTTAAGCATAACAAATTAAAAATAATTATGAAAATTCACATCCAAATATAAAACAAAAAGAACCTTTCATTTCATTATTTTTCTAATAGTCATAAAGCCAATATTATTAAGGAAAGTGAAATTAGGCTTACTTCCTAACTAACTAAAAAAGAAGCCTTCTTTTGTTTAAGAAATTTGTATTTAGCAGAGGAGATCCTTTTATTTACACATGCCATCAAGGCATCCCCTGATTTCTAAGTCTAGTTCTTCTCAAAACTATGAATATCTCAGTGTACTTGTACCTTTTCATGTTATTGTGTGTGTGTAAAAAATGATATAAAGGGGCAGCCGGGATGGCTCAGTGGGTTGAGCGCTCACCTTGCAGCCCTGGGGGCCGAGGATTAAATCCCGGCCCCAGCCCGTGTGGACCCATATGCTGAACTGGGGAGTCACGCCGGTTCAGTTCTCACCGGGGTGAGACCCCGGCCCAGTCCCTGCCCTGTGCATCACTGTGCCCACCTGTGGAATGAAACTATGTGGAAAAACCAATGATGTGCAATTATGGAGAGTGTTCTGGGCCCTCCCCCTTCTCTCTATCTGTCTCTGTATCTCTCTCTCTCTCTGTCAAAAACAATAAAAAAATAAAAATTAAAAAATTAAAAATTAAAAAAATTATATAAAACCTTAAGATTGTGTCAGATGTTTATTTAAAACACTAGAGTGTTATTTTTACAATTATACTCTTCTGCCTATAATAAAAACTGCAACTGATACTAAACAAATTAGCACTGAAATGAAGAAAAATAGAGCACCAATCTACAGGGACAATGATAGTGTAAGTGTTGGAATTCTACTGAGATTGTCTATTTTAACCATTCTAGAAAATTTTTATAAGAATCTAAAGAACATTCTTTTGATAGTGAAACAAGTAAACTGTTCATTCTCATTTTCATAATTACCTAATAAAACAAATCCAATACATATTGTAAGGCTGATTTTATATTACATAATTTCTAGCTATATAATTTCTAATATTACAAAGATCCCCAAAACATTTTAAAATTTAGACAATTCTTAGTAATAACATAGTAAAAGAAAAGAGTAAGGTAGACATTTCTATAAAAAGTTGAAGGCTAGATTCCCAAATAGAGTTGAGGACTACAGTAACATAAAAGGAATACATAAAGCAAATTAGTTTTTGATGTTTAAAAATTTAACCAAGTCCTCTTAAATGAATGTACGAATAGGAAGTTATTAACTTAGCAAAAAAAAATTACATATATATGTGCGTATGTTGGTGTATACCACCTTTAACCAAAAAACAAAACAAAGACCACCAATATAAAATAATCCACAGATTAGGAGCCAGAGAAAGTGAAAAGCACCCAGTAAAAATATATAGCTCAAATTCAAATTATAAAGAGAATAAGCTTCAATCTATTTTTCAGGCATTACATCAAAATAGTTAAAAAGCTAATAAAGTTTTGAATACCTCAGGAAATATAAAGAGCTAAATGTAGCTCTTGCCAAGAAACAGTATTGGAAGATGATGTATATATTCTAATATACATTAGAATACTATATATTAATATATAACACACACACACACACACATATATATATTATGTATCTTAACTCAGTTTTCATTGAAAGCACAACAAATAATGTTCATTAGAAATTTTAAAACATGATTTAGTAATACGATCCTCCTTATGCATGAATAAATACTTAATCCTTAGAGAAAACCTGGTAATGGGCAAGTCAGTTTTACTGCCTAAAATATTAGAAAATAGTTTTAAGGCTGATCATGAACAAACACACAAAGAATCAGTATATACTGGATAACTAAAAAGAGAAACTTTTTAACACATGGAAATAATTTTAACGTCTTAAAGAATATTCAGGGAAGAAAATAATACCTTTGGAAAATTTTTTCCCCATTAATTTTTAGTAATGACAATTCTCTTATTTGTTCTATAATTTTCTCTTCCTCATTTTTCAAAACTGTTGCCAAAAGCCAACTATGTAAAGCCTAATTCTAATTAGTTTTAGGAATACGGATTTTTAAAAAAGCACACAACTAGCATAGAATATATAGAATCGAATGTTCTCGAATGGCAAATAATAAACATTCCAGTTTCCCATTATGAATCTCTAAAACTTGTCAAGTTAGGAGAGACTGAAACCACTGAGCTCTCTCTGCTGTCACAGAGTAGCACCGGGGAGGAGGCTTGGGTGCGTTCAAGATTGGGCTCCACTGGGAACGCACCCACTGTCATGGCTGAGGAAGGCATGGCTCCTAGAAGTGTAGTGGACGTTAATCCTGTCTTACAAGAGGTGCTGAAGACTGCCCTCATCCACGATGCTTAGCAGGTGGAATTCACGAATCTGCCAAAGCCTTTGACAAGTATCAAGACCATCTTTGTGCACTTGCATCCAACTGCGATGAACCTAATATGTCAAGTTGGTGGAGGCCCTCTGTGCTGAACACCGCACCAACCTAAATAAGGCTGATGACAACGAGAAATTGGGGGAATGTGTAGGCCTCTGTAAAACTGACTGAGGGAAAACCTGGTAAAGTGATTGGTTGCAGTTGTGTGGTGGTTAAAGACTATGGCAAAAAGTCTCAGGCCAAGAATGTTATCGAGGAGTACTTCAAATGCAAGAAATGAACCAAATAAGCTTGTTTAAAAAAAACAACAACAAAATACCCATTGAAACCCAGTTATACATTATAATCAAGTGATACAGCATAGGAGGGATCTCAAAAGCCTTTTCTTTGAGAGTTGAGGTGGAGTCTTGCTTGGTTGCTGGCTTGTCATGACCTAATTGGCTTTTGGACTGACTAACCCAGAATCTCAGTACTTTCCACTGCAAACTCATCACCGACTTGTTAAAGAACCTAAACACAGTCTAACATACTAGATTGGTTGAAGCAGTTTCAGTTATGCCTCATGTTTGAATCTGAAAACTGGAATGACTGGATTTGATTTGTTTCAGCTGAGGCCACGGCAACGTGGATTAATGAAAAGACCATAACTTTTGAGGTCAGACTGGTCTTTAGTTGGAATCCCTACTCTGACATGGTAAGTAGAGTGTCTGTGGGCAAGCTACTTAATTATCATTTTGTCTGTCATTGTTCCTTATCTATAATGACAATCATAATAGTTATCTTGCAGAGTTGCTGTAAAGATCTATTACTGGTCCTCAATGAATGGTAGTCATTAGTAGTCACTGGTACTCAAAAATGACAGACTGAAAACATGGCTACTCATTTCATGACCTACCTCTGTAGGGATTGCTAAATGGCATTCATGTTAGTAATATTTAAATGATCCTTCTTAAATTGGTCTAAAGGTTTTAATATTTTACAGTCCATGATTATTTTGCATACTGAGGTGTGGACGTGCATGTGTTAGGGAACTTAAGTAAAACCTGGTAATTTAGTTTCCCATGTTGTGAAATGCTCAGAGGTATAAGAGTTAACAGTAGATCAAATATCATTAATGATCTGAAAGGTTTCAGAAAAGTGGTTACAAAGTAACTTTTTATACTTTGCATACCCTTCTAATTCACCATTAAGAACTGCTATATATTAATGCACTGCAGTCCAATTTGCATTCTCTAAAAGAACTTTTAATAAAAGTACAAAATTTAAATCTTAAACATATTACAAAAGATATTTAAAAAGTTCAACAATCATCAGGAAAATTGATCTCATTAGACATGGTCTACTAAATGCAAAATAAGGTTTTTCAAATGAGAATTTTTTTTTTAAGAGTATACAAAAGACTCATGATGTTCAGTTTTAAATGATAAAATAAGGGGGAAGCTGGAATGGCTCAGTGGATTGAGCAGTCACTTTGAAGCCCTGGGGACTGAGGACCAAATCCTGGCCCCGGCCCCTGCGGACCCACATGCTGAACTGAGGTTCACTTCCCAGGCAGGAGGCCCCCAGTTCGGTTCTCCCCACACTGCCCCTGTTCCCACCCCTGGTTCAGCCCCTGGCTCAAGAGGGCATGCCTCTCATTCTGGAGGCCCCCAGCCTAATTCCTGCCCTGTGCGGTCCCGCCCACCTGTGTGGAATGAAACCATGTTGAAAGCTGATGATGTAAAACTATGGAGACTGCTCTGGAACCTTTCACTTCTCTGTCTCTCTATCAAAAACAATAAAATAAATCTAAAAGAAAAATGATAAAATGAGATGAAAGGATCTCTTTGTATAATAAATTAAAAGACAACTTTTTACCTTTGTTAGAAAGTCCTGAACTCTTCTTTTCAAACAGTTTTTGTTTTGTTACTTTTGTCACTAGAAGAAAAAAGAAATGTTAAGAATTCACTTGGAATATGAATAATTTCTTGGAAGAAACATTAAAAATTTTGAATTAATATATATGTATAGGTACCAAGTAACAATGCAATACTTTATTATATCTTATTTAAATGAGCACTACATAAAAAAAGCTCAACACCAGTTTCCAAGGTACATTCTTTCCCTTCACATTGAAGAGGAATCCCTGAAATAATATCCTATAGAAGATATGTGGCTTCTTATTTTTCAAATAATATTTCCAACATATGTCCAGTAGTGATATATATTAATAAATCTATTAAATTGAAATTTGGGAAAAAATGAATAGGTCTATCTATAAAATTGAAAATATTAAAATATATATCTTAAGTTTGCAAATAAGGTTTGTAGAGATACCACTGTGAACCCATAAAGTTTTCTTACTTAGTTCTTTCGTTTTCTGCATTTCTCTTTTTAAGGAACACGATGTATAGGAGATGCCAATGAGATTTTCAAGCTCTTTATTGCCCTCCAAAACCTAAAAGAGAGTCATTTTAAATGAGTTAAATAATTTCTCTTTGACTGTAATATTACTGGCTATTCTAGTGAAAATACAGTATACTGTTTACTTCATCTGAAAAATTTAAAACTCTGTGGTAGGAAATTTAAATTTTCTTATAGTCAACTATTGTAAGACTTAAACGCCATATAAAAATAATTTATTAAGTAAAAGGCTAAACATAATCTACTTTCGTTTTTAAAAATTATGTAGACATAATTTAGTTTTAAATGTGAAGAAACCAGATATTACTAAAATATGTTTAATTAATGTTCATATAAGAAAAGAAATTCCCATGAAAAGTAAATTAAACATATCCCCTGCAAACTCTTTTCTGGATTGATTGCAATCTGGGGCTTCTCTCCTATTATTTTTCAAATGGGATAGTAGAAATATGAAATTAATAATAATAATAATAAAAGCAAACCTGTAAGGTACTTAAACTCTGCATTATTTCCATGATTTTTTCTGATGATTTCTCAACTTTAGACAGTAACACCATGAATCTAAGAAGAAAGAAAAAAATATTCAGCAAGGTTAAGCACTTAACACAAATCATTATTAGCTTTAATTCTTTTGAAAGGATCTTATATTCAGTTTTCTAATCTTATTTTCCTCCTTCTACTGAGTAGTGGGAGAGAAGATTATAGAAGTAAGAACTATCCAAACCTATAGAGAATTATTATGATTTATTTGAGCCAAATTGACCAGATTCTGGAAGCATGACTTCAAATGGAATTAAGAAAGGAACGTGAGGAAGATTACATGAATGGGTCTGGAAAAGAAGATTACTTCCAGCAGTTACAGTTGTGTTATCCTAGATGCATAAGAATAAAGGACAAGGTTTGCTTAAAACCTTTCACTAAAAAAGTTATAGGCATGAGGTGTGACAACCCACCATGACCTGCCCAGTTAGGAGTTTATGATCAAATCACCTATGAAATTAGTTTCATCAGATTTAGTAGAGTGCCTTTTCATCCACAAGATGAAGTTGGCTTGTTCCTTTTTCCACAATACCACTTTGAGAATACTAATAGACCACAATGTCCTTATTTACCTAGATCCAAGTTGGTGAATCAGTTACCCAGTGATTTTTTTTGAATAAAATAAATTTAGTGGCTTTAATATATTTGTGTGAAAAAGACACAAGGGCCCTCTCTTAACTTTGAAAACAAAACTTCAGTTGTAATCCTACCTCGTAAGTGTCTCTCTAGTTAGCATGTTATTATTCTGGAAAAATTCTTTTGTGTTGTTTTTTTAACATTTAACTTCATATCATACTTTCTTTCTCTAATATAACATTACATATATTTTGGGGGGTCACATTATCCACGTCTACAATTTCAAAGGCTGCACAATATTATACCTAGCAAAAATACCAAAGATGATTTAACCATTGTTGTAATTTTTGTTTCTTTTTCCAATTTTAAGATGTCATAGCTGTACAAGATAGTTTAGACAAGTGCAGTCTAATAGAAATAAATTGCAAGCTAGATATGTAACTTAAAGTTTTCTATTATCACATCAAAAGAAGTAAAAAGAAACAGGTGAATCTAATATATTTTATATAACCCAATATATCAAAGTATTATAATTTAAACATATAATCAGTATTAAAATCATTCATATTTTATATATTTTTTCAAAATTCAATTTGTATTTTATACTCATAATATATCTAATACACTTCATTTTAGACAGCCACATTTCAAATACTCATTAGTCATCTCTGGCTGGCTAGTGACTACTGTGTTGGAGAGCACAAATCTATACTACCAAATTTGAGAAAAACTAGTAATTCTATTTAAATGCTTTTCAAAATCACATCAGTGTTATCCATTAACATTTGTGTGCTATTAAAAATAACACAAATATGATATGCTAAATGTTAACACACAGAATATGTGCATTAAGTTTCAACTAAGTAAAATACATGTCTAAGTATGCAGGCGTGGTATGGAGACAGCATTATGCAAAAACTAAAAATTGTGAGGAAAGGAGAATTAGTTAACATTTTTTCTTTAAAAATTTTTATCATATATTTTCAATTAAAAGTAATCTGTCTGAGGCCCCAACATTTAGAAATCAATACATGGGTTACTCTTATGTATAAGATGACCCATAATTTTTGGTCTAACAATTTTAGACAAAAGTATCGTCTTATACATGGAAAAATATGGTACTTCAAATAATTAACTCATTCTTCAAATGAATAACTAGGCTAAGCAAGCAGCTTTGAACACAGTAATTTGACTATATATGGTCAAGATAAAGACAATAAAGAATGCATACAAATCTTGAATGAATGCAGGAATTCTGAAACTGTTTTGAATACGATGCAGGATTAAGTAAATGTGTAAATATATTGCTCCTAACTTGCTATTAGAAACTAGAGATGTTCTGTTTGAGAAGGAGGTGCAAATATGGAAAGAGGGAAGGTAAAACAAAAACAAACCTGTGTCACTATGAACTCATGAATTAAAAAAAAGCCAACCAATAGAAGAAAAAATGGTGTTAGAAAATCACCATCTTAATAATAACTGACTCAGTAGATCGCTCTCCTCAATGTTGGTTGGCACGATCCAATCCACTGAGGGTCTGAATAGAAAAACAAAACACCAACCCCCCCCCCCAAAAAAAACGCGGAGGACCTGCCTGCATGTTTGAGCTAGGACATTACTCTCCTCTTGCTCTGGGACTGGGATTCACACCACCAGGTACCCTGGTTGTCAGGTCTTTACACTTGAACTGGAATTACACTTCTGACTTTCCTGGGTTTCCAGCTTGCAGATGGTAGATAGTGGGGCTTAGTCTCCATAAATGCATGAGCCAATTCCTCATAATAAATCTATCTATATATGCAGTTATATATACTTCATTATCAATCCACTATTATTTATTAAAAATCATTATATCAATAATATATTTATTATCACAAAATATATTATACTAATATTATATATATTTCTAAATTGGTTCTATGTCTTTGGAGAAGCCTAACTTATATAACAGTCAAACAAAACAAAAAATGTTATGATCATTTCAGAGTAATCTACAAATGTAAAATGTCCAGTTTAATTTTAGATTTAACTCTCTTAGTGCTACCTTCTGCCAGCAGTACTAGCGAGAAATGCGAAGGGTAATTTAATGGTCTACGTCTGAGCGGATATATTGTCCGGCAGCACTTTTTGCCCGAGATGCAAAAGCTGATATATTGGCCCGTTGCACTAAAAGGGTTAAAAATCCAAGTCTTTAGAATGGTTTCACAAAATAATAAAAGAAATTTAAGCAAATGGAATAAATGAAGAACCCATTAGTTCAGCTAATAAAATGGTTTTATTGACTAGGACTGAGTAATATTCTGAGTAGAAAAAACAATTATAAATGCATAATTTTTATATATTGTGAAATATTTTGGCTTGTACTTAAACTCACTAATTCTAATACCAAATCTTTAGAAACAAATATTGAGAGAAATTAAATAAATATAGGCAAGTTCTTAAGTGACCCATAAGAAAGGTTTTTGCTTCTCCCTTGCTACTTGAAAGCTCCCTGATACAGGAGCTATTGTTAAAATATTTGGACCTGTAAGCAAATTTGGAAGAAGAAAGGAGGGAAGAAACTATAAACAGAACAGCTCGAGTGCAGCTGATTCAGAGGGAAAGCAGTAAGTCTGGCTTGCTTATTACATTGTATCCCTGTTGTCCAAAAACATTTCCTATTTCACTGCCTACTTTTAATTCTAAGTTTGTTATACTTCATATAATTGTATCAGAAATTTATTTGGGGGATGCCGGGATAGCTCCACACGCTGAGTGCTTGCCTTGCAAGCGTGAGGTCTGGGTATTGAATCCCAAGCCCAGCCATGCAAACCCACATACTGAACTGTGGCATGCAACTGGTAACTGCCAGGATGGCGACAAAGGTGTTCGCCTCCCATGCAGGAGGCCCCCAGTTCAGTTCTGCCCCATGCGGCCCACATCCACCTGTGTGGAATTAAATTATGTAAAAAAACTAGTCATGTACAACTATGGAGAATGCTCGGGGCCTTCCTTCTTTCTCTCTCATCTTCTCTTAAATAATAAAATAAATCTTTGGACACAAAAAGAATACTTCAGCTGAAACTAATAGAATATTGAATGTCAACTGTAATATAAAAAAAATATGGTCACAGAATATATAGTACAGTATAGAAAATACAGTCAATGGTATTGTAATAGTTATGCACAGTATCATATGGGTAGTAGACTTGCTGGGGTTATCATTTTGTGAGATGTGTAACTGCCTCATCACTGTTATTTTGACACCCAAAACTAATAAAAAAAGAAAGAATACTTCAACACAGGTATAACTATGTCTTAATTTCTATAAAAATACGATTTCTCTTAAATTATCACTATAACAACTATGACCCTTTTCTTTTTGGACGTGTATATTATTTCAGAAACAAACTTACTCATCGTCTTCTGTTGTAGATTCTTCTCTTTTGGTTAAAATGAGATGATTCAACTTTTTTCTTTTTCCTATATATATACAATAAAAACATACAAAAAAATTGTCAAATTTTAAATATAATTTAGATCACCAAATTTTAAATAGAAAATAAAAGTGTAGACAAATGCAAGGGAAGAAAAGAAAAAGTATCCTGAAATTTGCTAATATGAGAAAAATTTTTCACTATTATGAGTAACTTTTCAATGGCCACTGGGTTTTTTTTTCATTTCCTGTCCTCCTATTTTTTATTTATGACATTATATAGAAAAATCAATTTGAAAAAAAATTTCCATGGTGGCTTAGTATATTAAAGAGAAAACTAGAAAAAACTAAGTTATCCTTCAAATGTGTACTGAGTTGAAATATAAGTTTTATTTTGTTACTCTAGTAGAACATGATGTTTGACTAGACAAGCAAATGAATAAATAATGTGAACTCTTTACTACTAATGAAAACCAGTCAAGAGAAATCACTTTTTAAAATGTACAGATGGGGGAAGTTGGGATGGCTCAGTGGATTAAGCGCTGGCTTGGCAGCCTTGCAGACCAGATTGAATTCTGTCTCCGGCTGTGCAGACCCATATGTTGAACTGGGGAACTGGGGCGTACTTCCCACATGGGAGGCCCCAAGTTTGGCTCTAATTCCCACCCCCATTTAGCCCCTGGCTCAAGGAGGCATGCCTCCCATGTGGGAGTCTTCCAGTCCAGTTCCTGCCCTGCATGGTCTCTGCCCATCTATGTGGAATGAAACCATGTCGAAACTGATGATGTACAACTATGAAGACTGCTCTGGACCCTCCACCTTCTCTCTGTCAAAAACAATAAATCTTTAAAATGTATAAAAATGACGATACCCTCCTTACACTACGTATTTTTATGTAGTCCCATTTGTTCAAAAACTGGCACAGAAACTATTATTTTTCAAAAATATTATTTGACATAATGTACCATGAAAAACTATCTCACTTTCCAATAGTAGAAATATAATGTTGGCCAATTAGTGTAATTTAAAATCTACTACTAAAATTAAAAAAGGAAAACAAGTGAAATAATTTTAAATATTTCATTTGACCTAATACACTCAATACTATAATTTTAACACATAATTAATATAAAACTACGAGATAATTTTGTTTTCACACTTAATCTTTGATATACAGTATGTATTTTACACTTATAAAACATCTCAATTCAGACAAGCCACATTCCAAATGCTCAAAATCTACATGTATACTATAAATAATACTGCAAAAGGATCCAATACTTTTAGCTGAAACCAAATATATAGATAACATGAAGGCAATTTCTTTAAATTTTCAAATGTAATTTGTTAACATATTAAGAAATATATTGGAACAGACCTCAATGCTGGCTTACATTTTTTTTTCTTTAATTTTTATTCCATTAATCTTACTTGCTCCTATTATTACATGGAAAAATTTATTTGCAGTATATTTTCTATGCTCTGGTACTTACTAGTTCAGTGCAAAAGTAACTGCGGTTTTAAATCATTACAACTAGGCTCAAAGAAAACTTTATTAATCAAAATACGAACCATGGGGAAGCCGGGATGGCTCAGTGGGTTAAGCGCTCACTTTGCAGCCCCGGGGACCGAGGATCAAATCCCGGCCCCGGCCTGTGTGGACCCATATGCTGAACTGGGAAGTGCCCCCAGTTCATTTCTCACCGGGGTGAAGACCCCGGCCCAGGTCCTGCCCTGTGCAGCCCCGCCCACCTGTGGAATGAAACTATGTGGAAAAACCGATGATGTGCAACTATGGAGACTGTTCTGGGCCCTCTCCCTTCTCTCTGTTTCTATATCCCTCTCTCTCTCTCTCTGTCAAAAACAATAAAAAAAATACGAACCATTACAATCAACATACTTTTGACAATAAGAAACAAGTTTGTGTATTCCTATAGCATAAAAATTCACGCTTTGAGATTCGACAAACTCTTGGAAAGCATTTTCTGCATCCTGCTGGTTGTGGAAGCGTTTTCTCTGCAAAATGTTGAGATGCTTAAAGAAGTGGTCGTCGGTTGGCAAGTGGTCAGGTGAATATAGCAGCTGAGGCAAAACTTCGCAGCCCAATTAGTTTGATTTTTGAAGCGTTGGTTGTGTGACATGCAGTTGGGCGTTGTCATGGAGAAGAACTTGGTCCTTTCTGTTGACCAATGCTGCTGGTTGCAGGCATTGTAGTTTTCGGTGCATCTCATCGATTTGCTGAGCATACTTCGCAGATGGAATAGTTTCGTTGGGATTCAGAAAGTTGCAGTGGATCAGAGCAGCAGCAGACCCCCAAAGAGTGACCATGACCTTTTGTTGGTTGAAGTTAGGCTTTGGGAAGTGCTTTGGAACTTGTTCTCAGGACAACCACTGAGCTGGTCATCGTATAAAATCCACTGTTCGTCGCACGTCACAATCCAATTGAGAAATGGTTCATTGTTGTTGCACAGAATAAGAGAACATGACACTCAAAATGACATTTTTCTTTATTTTCAGTCAGCTCATGAGGTACCCACTTATTGAGCTTTTCACCTTTCCAATTTGCTTCAAATGCCAAATGACCATAAAATGGTTGACATTGAGTTCTTCGGCAACTTCTTGTGTAGTTGTAATAGGATCAGTTTCGATGACTGCTCTCAATTTGTCATTGTCAACTTCTGAAGGCCGACCACTACATTCCTCATCTTTAAGGCTCTTGTCTCCTTTGCAAAACTTCTTGAACCACCACTGTATGTTCATTAGCAGTTCCTGGGCCAAATGTGTTGTTGATGTTGTGAGTTGTTTCCACTGCTTTACGACCCAATTTGAACTTAAGAAAATTGCTAGAATATGCTTTTTAACACCATTTCCATAGTCTAAAATAAATATAAAATAAACAGCAAGTAATAGGTCATTAGAAAACAATAAAGCAAGAAATGCACTTTAAAATGATGTACCGGTATAACATAACCACATTTATTTAAGAATGTATTCCAATATCAAGCAGCAAATTTCAATGCAAAACCGCAATTACTTTTGCACAAACCTAGTATAATTTAAGTAAGTTTGTTCAGAAACTGATTAATAATTTCCCTTACTGTTACTTTGAAACTAATACTTCTCAACAATAAAAAAATTATATAGTAACAAAACTGTTATCTCAAAATAGACTTTAATGAAAAAAGGGAAAAAAAGTTGTGATTTAGAAATTTTATTGAAGTACTTGTTACCTCTC
Source organism: Craseonycteris thonglongyai (assembly GCA_004027555.1). Classification (NCBI taxonomy): domain Eukaryota; kingdom Metazoa; phylum Chordata; class Mammalia; order Chiroptera; family Craseonycteridae; genus Craseonycteris; species Craseonycteris thonglongyai. The sequence goes on along the minus strand of PVKE010029429.1, from coordinate 3,944 downwards.
TTATCTATCAACTTTTTATTATTTGACTTGTCTGTATACTTAAATTCCAAGCAGAATAAATTAATATGGTTAGGAATTTATTTAACAAAGAATGTAAAGGTAAAAAGGTAACAATATTTATGATTTTAGAGAACTTTGAGGAAATAAATCTATTAAAATCTGTTCTCCTTTAAAAAAAAAAAATCAAGCTAGAAATGTATGTTCTGTAGAAAACTCCACAATTGAAAACCCACATATGGTAACATGGTATACACCAAACCTTTATTTCAGAAAAAGTGTTAACTAATTTCCTGAATTTTGTACTATGCTGCCTGCATTCAATAAAGCTCCACAATTAAATATTAAAATTACTGTACTTTTAACCTGTAACTAATTTTCACATTTTAGCACTAGCCATCAGTAAGGTTAGGTGAGAGGTAGTAAAAGAAAGTTTATTTGAATTTTCACCAGTTGTTCAATGCCTTTCTAAATATTTTTATTATTGTTAAGAGGTTTAGTTAAATATCTCATCCTATAAAATATAACCAATAGCATTGATCTCTATCTTTTTATGGAAGGATTTATGTTTTTAATATACTTTCAAATTGTTAAATAGGAGGAGTTTTAACATCTAAGAATAACACTTGGATCAGTTATCAAAGACTGTTGAGTAGACTCCAACATATCATTAAAAACCTTAGAGTTACTTAAGAATTACTTTCCTTTATTTCATTTCATTCTACCAGTGATTAACAATTTGCTAAAGGGCTATGGATTCTATATGATCTTTCTTGCTAGGTTATATATAATAAACAGTTGTGTACTTGACTCCCTTTATTCTGCAAAATAATGGTAATAAATGTACCATCACCGATTCAGGACCACATTCAAAATTGTATCTGTACTTTCTGGTAAGGCTGCAGGGATCCCTTTCTCTAACTAAGGAAGACAGCTTTTGAAAGATCATAACATTTAGTAGAATCAGTGATTATGATGCAATGACTATCATTTATATAGTATTTTTAGTGTCAGGCACTGTTTTAAATGTTACATATGAGGACCATCTGGGAAAAACCCAGCCATAAATACCTGTATTTTTCATATTACATGGCTGGTTACTTTCTGGACAGACCTTGTATATTAACTAATTAATCTGCACAACTCAGCAGTTGTCACTCTTATTCCCATTTTACAGATGAGGAAATAGAAGCACAGACTCATTACATAAATTTATCCAAGGCCCTAAAGTTAGGAAGTGGCAGAGTCAGGATCTCTACCTGGCTGCAAAAGACTCTTCCCTTAACCATGATGCTGTGTGTTTACTTATTAATAGATTAATCTAAAATTCAAACAGGTTTAGGCTGGTGTCATGCTGCTTGTAGATACATATATTTTATAGATGGCACACATCTCAGGCATCATTTGGTCCCAAACCAGAAGTTGTAACTTGAAGAAAACCTTGACCCAGAAAGGTTTAAGTGATTTGGCTAAAGTGTCACATATTGGTTAGTAACTTTTTTCTAGAACAGTTACTGCCAGATCAAGTTGGACCTTGTAGACTAATAGGGAAATGGGATCCTGTTATTCTTTTAATTAACCAAATTAATATTAGTAAACAAGAATGGAGAGTGCAGAACTCCTTTAGAGGATCCAAATAACGTTAATAGTTACCGTTTTTTTTAATCCAAAATACCTTTACTGAGTCCTATGAAAGGAAACATAATATTCTTAAGATATTACCTACATTATTGAATAGAAATGTGGACCACATTAAGAAGCATTTGGTTCACATTATCTTGAATTGCTCATCATATATTAAAATGGATAGATAGTGAGCACTTTTGAAATTCATATCGCCTGTTCCTTCTCCCACCTAAAAAGAAAACTCTTGTCAGAGGCCTACCATTTGATTTAGTCTTTTCAAACAAAAACTGCTTTTGATTTTTTCATTACTGCCTTTTCTATTTAATAATTTCTGTATTAATCTTTTACTATTTTCTTCTACTTTTTCAGGTTCATTCTATTCTTTTTCTGCCTTTCTGAGTTGAATGCTAGGCTCATTAGTTCGTTTTTGTGTGATTTTTTTTTTTTTTAAAGATTTATCGTTTGAGAGAAGAGAGAGAGAGAGAAGCGGGGAGGGCCCAGAGCAGTCTCCATAGCTGTACATCATTAGTTGAGACACAGTTTCATTACACACAGGTGGATGTGGGGTCACACAGGAAGGGAACTGAATTGGGGGTCTCCCACATGGGAGGTAAAAAACGTTCACTGCAGGGCTTGGTGGTTACCAGTTGTGCTGCAGTTCGGCATATGGGTTTGCATGGGCCAGGGCTGGGGTTCAATCCCCAGACCTCGCAGCTGCAAAGGCATGTTCTCAACCTGTTGACCTAACCCAACATCCCTGCCACCCCCTTTTATAAATATATGCAATATAAGTATAAAATTTCCACTTATAATTGTTTTGATAAAATGCAGTATTTAGGTATAAATTTTCCCTCCAAGTGTTCACGTTTTCATTATCAATCAATTTCTAAGCATTTTATACTTTCCATTATAATTTTTCTCATTAAAATTTATAGGCTAAAATTTTTAGAGTTGACTTTTTATTGATTCCTAGTTGCATGAATTTTGATCAGAGAATGTGCTCTGTATGACAGCAACTTTTAGTATGATGAGACTTCTTTGTGACTCCAAACTGGTTATATTTTTGTAAAAGTTCTAAGCTCATTTTAATATATGTTGGGTATTCCCTTGTTTGATCACAGCTCATTAGATCAAGCTTGCTAATTGTGTTCAAACAGACTATGTCCTAACTTTTTATCCATTCCATCAGTTTCTGAAACAGGCAGTTTAAAATTTTCTACTATGCATAGGGATTTGTGAATCTCTCCTTATAATCCTGCTCTATTTCATCATGTTTTATTTGAGTTTTTGTTTTACATACATAGAGGTTCAGGAATCTTATTGAATCTTTCCTTCCCTAATTGTGTATTGATAGATTTCTATTATCCTCAATAAAACCTTCTTGCCTTAGAGCCTTTTTTTTTTTAAGGTTTATTTTTATTGGTTTTTGACAGAGAGCAGACAGACAGAGACAGAGAGAAAGGGGAGGGCCCAGAGCAGTCTCCATAGTTGAAAGAATTAGTTTTACATATAGTTTGACTCCACAGGTGGGTGTGGGGCTGCGCAGGGCAGGAACTGGGCTGGGGGCCTCCTGCATAGGCCCTGGCAAGAACTGAACTGGGGGACACCCCAGTTCAGTATATGGGTCCACATGGGCTGGAGCCAGGATTTGATCCCTGGTCTCCGGGGCTGTTTGCTAAGTGAGTGCTTAACCTGCTGAGCCATCCCAGCTTCCCCTAGAGTCTGTTTTGACCTATATTAATATTAATAGTCTTCTATTAACTATATGCTTCTTTTAAAAGCTATTATTTGCTTTGCTTTTTCTGTCCCTTTACATTTGTCTTATATCTTAAAGTCTAAATAATAATATTAATAAAAATAAAATATATACTAAACCTTACTATAGGTCAGGCACTATTTTAAGTGCTTTTTGTATATTCATTTAACTCTCATAGAGGTAGATATTATTATTTTCCCCATTTTATAAGCAAGTAAGCAAAAATACAATTAGAGAGTCAATTTACAAGTACTTCATCTGCTCCCTGAAAATTACAAGGACCTTAAAACACTTTAAACTCCTTTCTGCTCCCTCATCTCTCTCCAACGCTATTACGGTCTATTATTTGTTTTTTACTCCCTCTCAAATTATCTGTCTTTTGCTATATGATCAGCATTTGTAATCATACTTCTATCATTAAATTTTAGGTTTACCAATTTGTTTGCTAATTAATTTTTTCACCATTGCTCCTTGAATTCCATTCCTTTCTTTTTTTTTTTGTTTGGTTCAAATAGCATGTTGTTATTGAATTCTTTTTTTTTTTTTTTAATTTTTTTTTAAATTT
>PVKE010029428.1:0-20261 GCA_004027555.1 Craseonycteris thonglongyai | reverse complement strand
GGGGGTGGGGGCATTCCATAAAGTCAGCCTCTGAGGTCACAAAATCTCACAGTGCCAAGGGAGCCTTGGAATTTAGGATTTTAAAAGCTAGTCACAATGTTCTGGTCTTCAAGATTATTATTAATTCAACCTCCACATTTGCTCCATTTACCAGTCTTCCCCCACATCCACATACCTGATAACTCTTTGTAATTGCAACCAAAGTTTCCTGCTATCATTTAACCTTCAGGGACAAATCTCAGTTGTGTGGCCTGAAACTTACAATTTGGGAGATTCTCTTCAAGGAAAAGGATATTTAAAAAGTTGTGGGTAGTGCTGGCAATTAGATACCAAAGTCAACTTATTTAGAATGAGAAAAGAAATCACAGCAAATTACAAAATTTGAACAGCTGACATACACAAAATATGCCAATTTCCATAAAAATAACATTTTTATTACTTAACTGCCTGGCATACCTCTATGACTTTATTTTTTTATTTTTTAAGAGTTCTTTTTCTTTTTCCTCTTATTTATTTATTTTTTATTGTTTTTGACAGACAGAGAGAGAGATACAGAGACAGAAAGAGAACTGAACATGGGCTGGGGCTGGGGCTGGGATTCGATCCTCGGTCCTCGGCGCTGCAAAGTGAGCGCTTAACCCACTGAGCCATCCCAGCTTCACCTCTATGACTTTTTTTTACCTACAATTTGTGGCTACAAATTTTTTGATTCTCTCTTCATATGAGATTTTTCTAATATTTTTTTTCCTAAAGAAAATATAAAGATAACTCAATCCTGTTGTTTGGTTAATCAATTTATTATTATTTAAAGGGTAAAAAAAAGCCTTTAACAATCTCTTATCAAGAGCAGCTCAATAATCGAAGAAAACTTTGTCCTTCTAACAAAGAAAAATATTAGGTTTTAGTTTTATATAAATACATTATTGACATTAAAACTTGTATTTTAATGCCCTTATAATAAATTCATTCAGCTTTAACCAGCTTGACAAAAGTAAGATTGTCTCTGTTATCAAAGGGTGTGGTTGATGGAATATGCATATGGATGAATGTCATATACACAGAAGAAAAAATAAATAAAATATATGTTTATACAAGAGATAACTATAATTCTCTATGAATACATAATGATATTTGAATGTATAATACATAAAATAATATACATGTGTACTGTATAAAATGTAAATTGATAGAGTATATAAAAGAAGATATACATATCCAGGCAATGCAAGTATCTGCATGTTAATATTAATTATTTTCTCTGAGTAGAGGAACTATAGGTAACATAATTTCTTTTATACTTTTCTACATTTGCAGATGTTTTCTAGTACAAACATAGAAAACTTCCACAATCAAAGAAAAAGTAAAAATAGTATAAGCCCATTTGGTTTAAACCCACACATGCACACACAGTTATTTTGACCTGAGAAAGGGAAAAACCATCTAACTATATATCGCTTCTTATGGCACATCATCAGCCACGAAGAGGCCAGGGTGAGTCACAGTTGAGGCATTTTCTTCTTATCAACGAGTCTTCTCCCCGCAGCCCCCACCCCTATAATAGTTTCTCTCCTTTCCTCCTTTGTTGGTTGTGTTTTACTCGCAGTTCTCACTCTGGTCACCAGGTGGTACGCTTATCCCTATTTTCTAAATACTCTTCAAAACTGGTTATTGACTTGGTAGAGGTTTACAGAAAGAGTTCATTTTTACACATAAGTTATGAATCAATGCTTTCAGTAGAATCCCACTTCTGTTTGAAAAATACATATTCATAGAAAAGGATCTAAGGATATACAATGGGATTCTTCATTCATTCAGTTCATTCAATAAATACACACAGGATGCTGACTCTGCCAGGTGTCAATAGCCACCATCCATATTTCCATGCCAATTTATTTTCCAAACTCTGGACACTTATATCTAACTGCCTACTGAAAATGTCCACCTGGAGAAAGGCAATAATGTGCAAACTCACCAAAATTCACAACAAGGATACAATATTTTGCAAGTCTAAATCAATGATTCCCTTAACCCCAGAAAGCTATTATACAATCTAAATTGGGGGTCAATATGGTAGACTAGGGAGAAGACAGAATTTGATTCAGAGAAATCCCAGGACACAAGATTGTCCTCTTATTTATATGTATAATCTTATTCTTCATTTGAAAAAAGTAATTGAATTTGGATTTGTATTTCTAAATGGAAGAGGGGGGAGTCTCTGGGGATTGCACAAAGGACCCTGAACCTGATCCCTCTTTGCTGCCTCACCACAGGAACTCACAGTCTCATGTATGATTTCCTAGGAGCCAAAGCATCCTGGTTAGCAGAGGGCTGTCTCCCCAGGGTCCTGGAGTTGGTCAAACAAATTGCCTTTTGGACATATGATGGAGATGACAGGCTTCTGCCTAGGGAGGCAGGGAGTGAGGGGCCCAGAGAACCAGGCTCTGGGTGCTGCTGATCCTCCACCCTCAATGCCCTCAAAAGCACCTTCACACCAATTCCCAGCTTGACGACAGGCTGGGCCTGCAGTGCATTGGGGGGGCCAGACAGGAGGCGACACCCATTTCTCCTGAGCTGTAGGACCACAGGCCTTTGCAAGCTCCCTTTACCTGGGTCTCCTGGGCCTCTGGGCCTGGGCTGATGCACACATCACATCACTGCACCGGGCACACACAGAGCTCATGTCACCACAGAGCCACCGGGACAGGCTGGGGCATGTCAGAGGTTCTTCTGGGAGTTCGAGCAAGGTGGGGAGGAGAGGGATGTGCCAGGTCTTGTCTGAGGTCTAACCCCATTTGGGGGGCGCTGGGGGACTACTCCACTGGGCTCTGGGAGATGGACCAGTGCCGTCTGCTTCAGCCCCAAGTTCCGCGGTCAGGCCCAGGTCAGACATCTACTTGCTCAAAGATGATCCCAACCAACATTTTCACTGAGGAGTCCCTGGGGGTTTCCTCTCCTTTCCTAAAAGCAGCCCCCCAAATCAGAGAGGGAAAAGGAGGGAAAGGCAACGTGCTCTGACCCGCAATGCAGGCAAGTCAGTGTCCTCCAGGGCAGTCTGTGCAGAACAGCAATGTTATCAGCCTAGGAGGGTCTGGTGCCTGCTGCCGGCTGGAGCAGAGGAACCAAAGTCAGGCCCTCCTGGACAGGAGTGTGGTTGGGGTGAGCCCTTCCACAGCCCACCTGAACATCACCCCCTGAGCGCCAGGGCGATGGATTCGTCCTGTCTGTAAAACTGCCAGTGAGCCCCTGCGGCCTGGTCTCACTCCAGCAGGCATCCAGCCCCACCAGCGACTGTCAGGCTGCCACGACCTTGAGGACTGGTCTGGAGACATGAACATCCCCAAAATGACATCACACAGGAAAAAAATAGAGTCAAGGGCACAGGCCTGGCTTACCGTTTTGTGGGTTGATTGCCAAAGGAGAACTTTGAATTTATTTCGAATGTGTTTTACACATATTGGAAAGAAACGATGCAAGGCATTACATAATGTCTGCCATGGAAAATACATCTTGCTATTTTGTCATCTCTCTTAATTTTTTATTTTGTGCAGAGTTTTGCTTTACTACAAGAAATCTAAGTTTTATGTAGTAAAATGGATGAGGTGGTTTTTCGTTTCTTTAAAAATGTGCTTGGAAAACACTTTCAGCCTTTTAATTCTGATACAATCATCTGTATTTTCTTCTATTTATTTCCGTTTGTTCTTACTAAAACCAGGAATATGTTGTATATAGCACAAGCTCTCTAATTTGTGTGTTAATTTACAGAGAAGCAGATTTAGTGAGTCTGGTGTAGAGCCCAGGTCTCTGCATTTTTTATTACAGAGATACTGAATATAAAATACATAAATAATTTTAATGTTACATTGGAAAAACAATCCCCCCCACTGTGATCTTTTTGGAACTGAAAATCATACTTTCTAGAGGTGTAAACATACTTATTGAAGCTTGCATAGTTAATAAAACAGAAATCCAGGGTTTATGATTGGGCCATACTTAAAAAATATACAGTATATTAACAACTGTCTGTGTTCCTAGAATTCACAGGATCAATAGAACAAAGTCTTAGGCTTTATAAGGGTAGTTTAAAATAGAAATTATAGTATCTTATACATACACACACATATATGTGTATGCATATACATATATGTATATATAATACTTTAATGACTTACAAAGTACTTTTGCATGTTTTTAAAAAAGATTTATTTATTGTTTTTGACACACAGAGAGATACAGAGACAGAGACAGAGAGAAGGGGGAGGGCCCAGAACATTCTCCACAGTTGCACATCATCGGTTTTTCCACATAGTTTCATTCCACTGGTGGGCGGGGCTGCACAGGGCAGGAACTGGGCAGGGTCTGGCCTAGGTGAGAACTGAACTGGGGGCACTTCCCAGTTCAGCACATGGGTCTGCCTGGCCAGGGCCGGGGCCGGGATTCGATCCTCGGTCCTCGGGGCTTCAAAGCGAGCGCTTTACCCGCTAAGCCATTCCAGCTTTCCCTTCATGTTACTTATTGATGTGGGTGGGCTAGAAGGGAAATGTTCTAGCTTGAGCCTAAATCTTTCCTATTGTGTAGAGGAGTTGAGGAAGTCAGCTGAATTGATAAGGTAAGCATGCCAGAAGCCCCTGGGAGAGAACTCACCCTAAGGCAAGTGTGAGACAATGAAAACCATAGTTATTCTTGGAGATTATTTGGAATGGAGGTTCCAACTCTTGAGTTCACAGCATTGTGTCTTGCTCACAGATTTTTCTCCTAGCCCAGGTCCCAGTGAACTCAAGTTCAAGTCAAGTGGAGAAAAGGGAGGCTTCAGAAAACAAAATGGAAAGGACTATTTTGCTAAGAATTCTTTAAGACATTGAGGTTTAAACAGCACTGGGATAGTATCCACTTGGAGGAGCAGTCACGGGTTATGTGTAGAGACAGTTCAGCTTTGGTCCATCAGGGAATCTGAAGCAATCAGTGAGGCTTTGCATTGGTGGACTCTGGCTGTGATGGGAGACATGGAAAGAGCAGGACACAGGATGAAGGGGCAGCTGTGCCCAGCAGACATAGCAGTAGTCATGGGAAGAGAATAACAGGACAATAGAATGCAGCACTCACCTGCAACCTAAAGGAATTGTTTGTGAGCGTGTGAGGCCTCCTTTGGGTACCAGCCCTGGGTTTGAAAGGACTCTATAAGGGTTGGGATCCTGCATATTGCAGGTGGGGGAAAACATACATCTCACCTGATGTTTACCTCATTTGGTGCCATGTAAGTCAAGTACTATTCCTATTTAAATGGGGAAAAAATGACGCTTAGGGGATGCCAAGACAGCTCAGCAGGTTGAGCACTTGCTTTGCAACTGCAAGGTCTGGGGATCAGATCTCAGCTGTGGCCCATGCACACCCATATGCTGAACTGCAGCACAACTGATAACCACAAAGCCCCATGATGAATGTTCTCACCTCCCATACGGGAGGCCCCCAGTTCAGTTCCCACCCCAAGCTGCCCCACATCCACCTGTGTGGAATAAAACTATGTCACAACTAATGATGGACAACTATGGAGACTGCTCTGGGCCCTCCACCCTTCTTTCAAACACAGTAAAATAAATCTTAAAAAAAAGAATGACCCTTAAACAAATATAAGTATTTGATACACACTTCTGCCTAAGACATTCAGAAGAAACATGAGATTTACTTTAAGTATTGACCAGTATTTATTAAGCACTACATTGTCTTTATAAGCTGGTACAGTTTTTAAATTGCTTTACATTTTCCCCATTATATTGTTTGTTTGGTTTTTTTTTTGCAACGCAAGTAAAATGTGTTCATTTTGAAAAAATGAGAAGTTCCAACAAAGCAAGTGTGAAAAGCAAACAAAAAATCACCTATTATCTTACCACACTGATAGCCACTGTTAAACCTTTTGAAGTATATACTTTGTTTTTCTTTGCATATTAATATATAAATATACATTTTTTACAAAAATGGGACACTACATAAACTTTTTGAAAATTGCTTTTTTCACTGCACAATATATAACGTTCATCTTTCCATGCAAATAGGTGAGACATGACTTAAAGAGGGAAACTTGCAATGAGGGTGGGAGAGTGGAAGCCCAATTTTATGCAGATCACAAGAGAAACACCTTAAATAAAACCACACCCCCCCCAAAAAAAAACTAAAATGAAGATGGTGAGAGGAATATGAGAAAATGCAAAGTTCAGGTGGAAATATTTAAAATAGGCCAACCGTCATTGACAGCCAGACCCTTAAATAGGATAAGGCCGGTTCCGTCTCGCCTTCCAATGCATGATCATCAATTTGTTTCGTACTCTTTTCATCTCTTCCATCTCCTCTGCTACCTTTATCATCTCCTCGTTGCTCAAATTTCGGCCATGTATGTCTCCTCTAAACTGCGGGCGAAGACGAGCCAGCCTTTCCTTGAAGCTGCCTTCTTCTAGCTTATGTTTGCTCACTCCGCAAGGAGGCTGCTCCATGGGGGGGTGCGCCTCGAACAGGTCCTTCCGAGAAAGGCGCTCCTGAGGAGGGCGCTCCTCGGACACCAGCATGTCGGGAAGGAGCTCGGGAAGGAGTTCCTCGGGAAAGAACTCCTCCTCCGAGGACTGCTCCTCGGAAGACTGCTCCTCTGGACTCGGGTCTTCGGAGGACTGATCCTCTGGGCTGGGGTCTTCTGAAGACTGCTCCTCTGGAGGCTTCTCTTCGGGAAGCTGCTCCGCGGGAGGCTGCTCCTGGAGAGGATTTTCCTCGGGTGGCTGCTCCTCGTCCGTCTGGGGCGGGCTCTGGGGCTGTTCTTCGTTTGCTTGGCAGGATTTGTCCATGTTGGGAATGGTCTTCATAAGCAGTGATTAAGAGGAGACAAGAAAGGCAGAGCCGAGTCAGCATGCTTGGTGGCTGGACCCAAACCCCGGCCTGGGGTTGCAATACTCGCCTTCTCCCGATCCCGGCCTCAGGCCCTCCCACCTACGCAGGCCGAGAGGCTCAGGTCCCGGGGACCCTGCCGCGTGTCGTTTCCCCGCCTGGGTCGCCCCCTCCTTCCCGAAAACCCACCATTTTCCCAGCAGGCCTTGCCCAGGGCCTCTCCCGCAGTGGTAGGAGCGGGGCGGGGCGGTGGCACCGCCGACTCGGTTCCCACCGGTGTCGTCCCTGGCACCCCATCCCGGCCCCCTGCCCACCCCTTCCTGGACCTGGACCCGAATCTCTCCTGGCCGTTGGCTCCTAGGCGTTCTCTTCTGGAGGTGCCCGGCTGTGATCTGCAGCGTAGCAGACAGACGCCAGACAGGGCAGGGGGGCGGGGAGAGGGGAGGAGGAAGGACTGACACTCACGCCCCTTTTCTGGGCACCCGCTGCCGCCCCCGCGTGATCCGCCTCTGGTTCCCCTCCGCGCCTCCCACGGCCAAGTCTCGCCCCATCGCAAGCTTCGTCCTCCATGCCCTCCACCCCTACTGCCACCCCATCCCGCACGGCTCGTCATTTCTTTTCAGGCGGGAAGTGGAGGCGAAGGATCACTTAGAAAGTGTTTCTAAATGTGGCTCCCTCCCACGGGTGGCCACTCACCTCCCCACCCCACCCCCAAGACCACCATTTTCTGCATGGAAGTGCAGGCGCGGGGCTGGCAGAGGGAAAGGCCTGGACGCTCTGCCATCACAATCCCAAGGCTTACTGGCAGCACCGGCACTCACACCGATTTCGGAGGACGAGGGAATTTCCTTCCTTCTGCTTTCCCCCTCCACCAAACGGCAACACGCAGAGGGTGTCTGCACAGGCAAAAAGGACAGGGACGAGAGGGACTTGGGCAAACACAGGCTCCTGGTCACGTGACAGCCGCGCGTCACCGCCGAGCTCAGATCCCCAGTTACCACTTTGACCCACGGCTGTGCTGTTGCAGCCCGCTAATATTTCCTGACCCCCAACGAACCACGTGTCGCCACTCACCTCTCTGTTTATATTTGCCTTTTCCTGGTTACCAGAGTTGGTCGGCATCCAGTCTTGGGGTTATTGCCTTTTCCTCTCTGTCGCATCCCCTGATGCCACCTCTCACTCCCCCTCATTCTCCTGTCATCAGTCACCAAGTCCCCTTATTTTTACTACGGTTCAGATCCTGCACCGAAATTTGACTATTTTTACATAATGGATTAAGATCACAGGCCACCTCTCCCAGGTTTAATCCGCACCCATAACTCCACTGTGCTCATTTAGGCTCTGCTCTGTCAATGTGTTTTTCATCTCCTGTGACTTTCATGGGAGATAAGCTTTCACTTTTCCGTGACTTAACAATTTTATTTTTTATGAGCCCCAGACCTATGTCACAAATAGAAGCTCCAGTCTAAATTGCTAATCATTCAGTTCTAGAACTCTAGAAAGAAGTAAGTTTGTAAATCTAAAAAGACTCAATACTTTGAACTTCATAAATCAAAGTACACATTTGTCCTAGTACAAATAGTCTGAAAACTTACTATGTGAAATGGGAGCATTGTGGGTGGGGAGCATGACATTATTATATGTATGTATGTGTGTGTGTGGGTAAATTAATTACAAGTCTAGTGGGGAGAGATAAATATTAATCACATAACCACACTAAAGATTGTATATAGCAGGCGTTACTTTGGGATAAATGTAAGGTGAGTGTTCTTTCAGTTCCAGAACAGAGCTGTGCTATGCGTGACATTTCTCCCGCTGTAGAAGCACCAGAGGCCGCTAAGGTGGAGAAAATGTTACCTGATTCTGGTTTTCTAGCTAGCAGCTTCCTGGAGTCAGAGAGAGGCATCCCTCTCCTTCCTGTTCCTTGGCATAATTCTTTTTTTCAATTTTTTTTTTAGCTTTATCTTTGTAATTTTAATTTGGTCAAAATTAAATTAATTAATTTTAACACACACACACACACACACACATACATACAAGTATATATGTATACATATATAGGCTGTCTGGGAAGTATCCAGGCATATAATCATTCTCATGATATTGACAATGGCTGGGTTTTTATTTTCTTTTCCAGCTGGCATACACACAAACACACACTTCGGTCATTATTTTTCATAATAGAAGTAAGATATTTTTCTGGGACTCAGATCCCTAACTAGCCACTGTTTGGTATTGCTGGTAGAGAAAGTTCATATTAATTTATTAAATCAGCAAATATTTGGGTGCTGGGACTGCTGGACCCAAGAAGATGGATTCAGCACAGAGGACATTCATATTAAACTATGCAATAATTCTGTTAACCACACACTGAATAGCAGGATTGAAATCATGCTGGCATACTCAACTGTCATTACAAGTCTGGATTTTGGGATCTAATAGTGCTTTATGATCTTCAATCTCATGCCTTCATTTCACCTAATCACATCAGCCTTAATGCCACTTTCTCATGCAGATTGCCCTTTCTTCCAGAAAGCAGACTATACCTCACCTGTCTGTATTTTACACTTTCAGGATAGGTGGCCATCAGATCAGTGAGGATCCTGGGATTGCTTCTTTCACATCCTGGCTATCTAGTAAGTTTCCAAACATAAATTCTTATGTGAATTTTGTCACTTTTTGTCCAACATTTAATTTACTTTGTGCTGATGTACCAGCAAGACAGATACCAGTTCTTCTTTGTATCTTTCTGTAATTGTTACTTCTCAATTTTTCAATAATGTGTTCCTTTGTCTTTTTTAAAAACTTTTTTTTAAGATTTATTTTATTGTTTGAGAGAAGGTGAGAGAGAGAGAAAGGGGAAGGGCCCAGAGCAGTCTCCATAGTTGTACATCCTTAGTTGTGACGTGGTTTCATTCCATGCAGGTGAATGTAGGCTCACAGAGGGCAGAAACTGAACCAGGGCCTCAGGCATGGGAGGCAAGGACCTTTTCTGTGGAACCATCCCAGCAGTCACCAGCTGCACCACAATTCAGTATGTGCAGTTTTGCAGGGCCAGGGCTGGGAATTGAGGACCTCAAGGTTACAAGGCAAATGCTAAATCACTAGACTATGCTGGCATTCCCCCACACACCCTATTTTTTCCCATTTTTAAAAGCTTTATTGTGATGTTGTTCACATACCATATAATTTACCCACTGAGAGTATACAACTTAGTGGTTTTTAGTATATTTCACAGAACTATGCAATCACAGACAATACTACAACATTTTCATCCCTCAAAAACAAACCCCAGGTGTGGTTAGTGTGGTCTTAGTCACACTAACCATGGCGTACTATGGTTGTGGCATACTGTGGCCAGTGCCAAATAGTGCAGAAGGTGATGGTACAGCCCATCGACCTCATCTTCAGATATTTACAAAATTCAGATTCAGGTGTGGTTTTATGAGCAAGTGAATATGTGGATAGAGGGCTGTATCCTTGGTGTTGATGAGCATATGAACCTCATATTAGAGATTCATTCTAAAACAAAGTTAAGAAAACAACTGATGGAAGCCGGGATGGCTCAGTGGGTTAAGTGCTCACTTTGCAGCGCCAGGGACCGAGGATCGAATCCCAGCCCCGGCCTGTGTGGAACCATATGCTGAACTGGGAGCTCCCCCAGTTCAGTTCTCTCTCTCTCTCTCTCTCTCTCTCTCTCTCTCTCTCTCTCTCTCTCTGTCAAAAATAAATAAATAAATAAGAATATATTAAAAAGAAAGAAAAATAAAACAACTGGGAGGAAGCCGGGAAGGGCTCACTTTGCAGCCCCAGAGTCCGAGGATCAAAATCCTGCCCCTGCCCGTGTGGACCCATATGCTGAATTGGGGTGTGCCTCCAGTTCAGTTCTTGCCAAGGCCCATGTGGGAGGCTCCCAGCCCAGTTCCTGCCCTGCGCAGCCCTGTGCCCGCCTGTGGAATGAAACTATATCGAAAACTCTTAGGGGAAGCCGGGATGGCTTAGTGGGTTAAGCGCTCACTTTGCAGCGCCGGGGACCAAGGATCGAATCCTGGCCTAGGCCCGTGCGGAATCATATGCTGAACTGGGAGCTCCCCCAGTTCAGTTCTCTCTCTCTCGCTCTCTCTCTCTCTCTCTCTCTGTCAAAAATAAATATATATATTAAAGAAAAAAAAACTCTTTTCTATGTCTCTTCTTGTCTGTGTCTTTATCAAAAAAAAAAGAAAAGGAAGGAAGGAAGGAAGGGAGGAAGGAAGGAAGGAAAAAGAAAAACAATTGGGTCAGATCATGCTAAAAGGGGATAGATAATATTACTCTACTCCAAAATGTCTCCAACTAGAAATGATAATGAAGTGAGAAACTGTTGAAAAGGCAACACAGTTTGTTTGTTTGTTTGTTTTTTTATTAAAAAATTTATTTTATTGATTTTTGACAGAGAGAAACAGAGACAGAGAGAGACAGAGAGAAGGGGGAGGGCCCAGAGCAGTCTCCATAGTTGATACTAGTTTTCCATATAGTTTCACTCCACATGCGGACACAGGGCAAGAACTGAACTGGGGGTACAACCCAGTTCAGCATGTGGGTCTGCCTGGGCGGGGGCCGGGATTCGATCCTCGATCCTCAGTCCTCGGGGCTTCAAAGCGAGCGCTTTACCCACTGAGCCATCCCAGCTTTTCCCAGTTTATGTTTTTTAGTTGTCCTTTGTTGGGAATATAATTCCTAAACATTTATTCATATTGTTTTGATTATCCTTCTGATAGTACCAGATGACAATAAATGCTGTAGGATTGTTTTTATTTATAAAGAAAATAAAAGCCAATACTGTTCATCTCTCTCATCTTCCCCAACCCTAGGCAACCACTAATCTACTTCCTGTACCTTTTCTGGAACTTTCATATAAATGGAATCATGTAATATGTGGTGTTTTTGTCACTGGCTTCTGCCACTTAGCAAGATGTTTTTAAGGTCCATCATGTTGTATCATGTATTAGTGTTTTTATTTTATAGCCAAATAATATCCCATACCACATTTTTTTTTTACACATTTGTCAGTTGTTGGACAACTGCATTGTTTTTACCTTTTGGCTATTATGAATAATGCTTCTATAAATGTTCACAGGGATTCAGATAAGAATTGCATTAACCTGTAGATTAGTTTGGGAATTATTGTCATTTTAACAATATTAAATCTTCCAATTCCTAAATATGAGATGCTTTTCCATTTTTAGATCTTCCTTAAACAATGTTTTTTAATTTTTAATGTAAAATTCTTGTACTAAATTTATCCCTAAATGTTTAATCTTTTTTAATGCTATTGTAAATGAAATTGCTTTCTTAATTTCATTTTTAATTTGTTATTGCAAGTATATAGAAATACAAGTGATTTTTATTATTGAAATTGTATCCTGCTACCTTGTAGTCCAGTCTGATACCTCTGCCTTTTATTGGATAATTTAATCAATTCACACTTTATGATATTACCAATATAGAGTTATATCTACCATTTTACTTTTTGTTTTGTTTTTTATATATTTTTGTTCCTCTATGTTTCTCTTGCATTAAGTGAATATTTTCTAATCTTACATTTTAATTTTATTAATGATTTTTTGCTATATTTTTAGTTATATCCCCAGTTTGTGCTACTGCTTGCTATATACATATTAGCTCACCAGAATCAGTTTCAGACTTATACTAACTTAATTCCAGTGAGATACAGAAATATCACTCCTATGTAGTTCTATTCTCTTCCCCTCTCTTTATTTTCTTGTTATATATATTACACCTGTATAATTATAACAGTATGCCATTATAATTACTACTATATTTAACTATATATTTTAAAAACTCAGAGAGAAGAAAGGAAAGTGAGTATATGTCCATAGTTTTTGTTATAATAACCTTCTTACATATTTCTGAATCAATTCACTTGATTCCTCTGGATTTTAGTTACCATTGGGAGTCCTTTTTTGTCACTGTAGAATTTAATAGTATCTCACATTTCTCTGAGGCTCTGTACATTTTTCTCTGTTGTTCAGAATGCTAATCTCTATCAGCCTATCTTCAAGTTCATTTAATTAGTCTTCCAGTTCAAATCTGCTTTTCAATTTTTTCATTTCAGCTACTGTACTTTTCAAATCCTGAATTTCCATTTGTTCTTTTTAAAAATTAATTTGTCTTTATTGATATTCTGTATTTGATTTCACATTGTCATTAATCTACTTTCACATCTTTAATCATGGTTTGCTTTAAATTTGTTATCACATTTATAATGGCTACTTTTCAGTCTGCTAAATATGACCTCTGATCACTCTCACAGGCAGTTTCTGTTGCCTCCTTTTTTTCTGATATGTAGATCATACTTTTCTGTATGTTTGCACGTCATCATTTTTTGGGAGGAAACTGGACATTTTAGATAATGTATTGCAGCAACTCTGGGTATTTGTTCCTCCTTCCCATCTGGGGCCTGTTATTGTTATTTTCATATTTATTTTTTAGTAACCAGCTGGATTATTTTAGATAATTTAGGTTATGTTAGATAATCCAGCAGGTCTCTAAACAAATATTGTCTCTGCCTACACACAGTGTGAAACCTGTTATTTTGCTCCTCAGCGGGTATAGTCATCCTGGGAAGACAGTTGTTTTAGCAGGACTCTCTTTGACTGTGTTTCCCTGACCACACACAGCTTTTTACATGACAGTAATTGCCTGCTGATTGCACTATTGTTTTAAACAATGCCCGGAGGAATAAATTGTCCTACAGACTGATTAGTTCTACTCCTAGGTCTCCCCTTAGCTCTGCCTCTTCCAGGTTTACTTGGATAAATGAGCAGACCTAGGGTTTAGTCTGTATCTCCAGTGAATCTACCATTGTTTTCGCAATTGCTTTTCACTATGTGTGGTGTTATGACACCACTTCTAACACCAAAGGCATTGTGCTTTTCAACACCAACCAATTATCTAATTGTTCAATACCAGCTGGATGTCCTACTGATTCAGGAACAATTGTGAACAGTGGCATCTGACGTTTGTGGTCTCATGAACTCCACAGGAAAGGCAAAGCAGCAAAGTTTATTAAAAAGGAAAGCTCTCTGGTGAGAGGGGACATCTGAAACTGGAATGCCCAGTTCTACACGTAGGGGTTATTCATATATATATCTTCTATATGCCTTGAAGCTATTGTTTCATACCTGCTGTTAATTTCTAACTTGTTAGGTGTCATACCCAGTTAGTCACATAGAATAGGTTTCAGACTGAGTCAGGCGACGTCTTATCTTGGATCCCAATCTGGTCTTACTTGAGGGGCCATGGACAATGTGTCCTGGCGTCATCCTCTCCTGCGGCTTTGTTACCTGACCATCTGGTTTCTGTGCTACATTCCAAGACATGAATGTCATGACTACCGAGATTGCTGGGACCCTCCTCCCGCCTTAACTGCCTAGATTCATTAACTAACTACCCCATCTCTCTGCAATGCAATACAGTTCTGATACAAACTCATCAGAGTTAATGCAGACTCCAAAGGTTAAGGGCAGAATTTTACAAGAATGAACCCACTTCAAACATCAGCCACAAATGGGGTGCCCAGGTTACCCACACTTTTGCCCAGCTGGCTACAAATTTAGGGGTTTCATGACCCCCTTCTCAATTTTGATAATTTATGAGAACAGCTTTACAGAACTCAAGAAAGTGCTTAGTTACTAGTACTGGTCTATTTTAAAGGATACAACTTAGAAAAAGCTAAATAGAAGAGAGGCATAGAGCAAAGTATTGGGGGATACATTTCATTTGGTCATTGGGTATAATATTCCTGAATTAAAAATTTTAGTACTTTGTTAGGGATTTGCATCTATATGCATAAGATATATTGATCTGTAGTTTTCTTGTACCTAAGTCTATTTTGATATCGGGGTGATTTTGGTCTCATAGAATTAATTAGGAAGTGTTCTTTACTCTTCTTTACTGTTAAACTAAACAAGGAGGTCTTTAAACTGGGGTGGGCTTAATGACTTGATAGCCTAAGAAAGCAAACTGAAACCTGAACCAGAGTCAATTCCTGTAAATGCCTCTGAGAATAGCAACCAATCACAAACAGCCAACTGGGCTTCCCAAATAATGCAACCGCTTAAGATATATCCAATTCAATAAATTAGATAATTCCAATTTTATTGCTTTACTTTTGCATATTCTCTATAAAAACTTTGTTCCTAGCTCTTGTCTATGGAGATCTAACCTTTTCCAGTTTGTCACTGTCTGATTTGAATTGATGTTTGCTCAAATAAACTCTCAAAAATTTAATGTGCCTCAGTTTATCTTTTAAGACTTTGGGAAATTTGTAAAGTCTTGACATTTATTCTTCTTTAAACATTGATAGGCAGAAAACAAAACAAAACATACTACTGTGTGTCTCCTCTACTCTCAATACTCTGCTACCACACTACTTCACTGCTGACACCAGATGTGTGGGTTTTTCACACATCAAGTGATTCTGCAACACGAACTGAGAGTCCTGTGTTTTAACTCAATTCTGACACTATCTCACAGGAGATACCATCATATCACACAGGTAGAGTGTTCAGTCTCACAACACTTTCCCAACCCCCACTTCAGATGCTAATCACAAATCCAGGTTACCTGTGCTTCTGACTGACTGGCTATGGATTGGAGGTTCCCATTACCCCTTCTACAACTTCACTTAATTTGCTAGAGCAGCTCACAGAACTCTGGAAAACATTTTAGTTACTATATTATCAGTTTATTATAAAATGATACAACTCAGGAACAGCCAGATGGGAGCGATGTGTAGTGCAAGGTATGTGGGAAGGGGCATGGAGCATCCATGCTTTCTCTAGGAGAGCCAATCTTCTAGCACCTCCATGTGTTTACCAACCAGGAAGCTCCTTGAACCCCATAGTTCAGAGACTTTTATGGCAGTTTCATTACATAGACATAATTGATTAAATCATTGATCATTGGTAATGATTGAAGAATATATAGAAATTAAAATCTCATACCTTGTTGATGAGAATGTAAACTGGTACAGCTGCTTTTAAAAACATTTGGCAGTTCCTCCAAATGTTAAACATAGAGTTACCACATAACTCAGCAATTCTACTCATAGGTATATACGTATATACTCCAAATAATCAAAACATGTTCATACAATAAGTTTTAAACATTCATAGCAGCATTATCTATAATAGCTAAAAATGAAAACAGCCCAAATGTTCATCAACTGATGAATGTATAAATAAATGTAGTATACCATTTAATGGACTATTATTAGGCAATAAAAAGTAATGGAGCACTATATATGCTGCAAAATGGATGAACCTTCAAAACATCATGTTGCCTCAAAGAAGCTAGTCACAAAAGACCACATATTAGATATCAGTGATGCACAACTCTGTGATTGTACTAAATACAACTAAATTGTGTATTTTAAAGCATACTTATCCAGCCCGTGGCCCACAGGCCACATGTGGCTCAGGATGGCTATGAATGTGGCCCAACACAAATTTTAAACTTTCTTAAAACATTGTGAAATGTTTTTGCAATTTCTTTTTTTTTTAGCTCATCTGCTATTGTTAGTGTTAGTGCACCATATGTATAGCCCAAGACCATTCTTCTTCCAGTGTGGCCCAGGGAATCCAGAAAATTGGATACCAATGTTTTATTTGTTTGTTTATTTGTTTAAGATTTATTTTATTGTTTTTGAAAAAAGGTGAGTGAGTGAGAGAGAGAGAGAGAGAAAAGGGTGGAGAGGACCAGAGCAGGCTCCATAGTTGTACATAATTAGTTGTGACATAGTTTCATTCCACACAGGTGGATGTGGGGACACACGGGGTGGGTACTGAACCGAGGACTTCCCTCAGGGAAGGCAAGAACCTTCAGCACCACAGTTCAGCATATGGATTTGCATGGGCTGGAGTTGGGACTTGATCCCCAGACTTTAGAGCTGCAAGGCAAGCTTTCAACTTGTTGAGATTTCCCAGCATCGCTGGACACTCCTGTTTTAAAGGGCCAAATTTTGTGGCATCTGAATTATATATATCAATAAAAACACTCTCTTAAAATGTGTAATTGTTTCTATTTAAAGACAAAGCACTGTCTCTCTGTGGTGGAGGGAGTCCACAATAATCAACCTTCCCAAAATGGATGGCTGGTACCCCTGGAAAAGGGGTTCAACATTGTCTCTGCTGTTAGCAGTTTCTGTACTCAACTGTGACAGTAGTCAGATCAGGTTGGTAAGGGGAGTCAATATTACTGAGCTCTTGCATAGCTCAACTCCTCCTTCCACAGCCACTTTGTACATGGCTCATTGAGCAAACACTGGGATTGCTGGGAGGAAAGGCTGAATAATATCTACAGAAATGGTCCTTTATTTTCTCATGATTACTAAGAGTTTCCTCTGAAGTGAATGCTCCCAGTAGGTACAGTCATTAGTATCTGAATAGGTATGGGCTCTTTAGAAGGGGTTGCGATTTGATAGCCTTTAGATTCCAAGATCCTCCCAATGAATGAATGGGACTAGTTCCATTATGAAAGACCCAAGAGGGCTCCCTTGCCCCTTCTGCCATGTGAAGATACCTGTTTATTTGCCAGGATTCTAACCATCCCCAGACACTGAATCTGCTGACATTTTGATCTTGTACTTCCCAGACTACACAACTATGAGAAATAAATGTGTGTTGTTTAAGTCACCCAGTCTGCAGTATTTTTTGTTGTAGCAGCCTGTACTAAAACAGCTTCCAGTTGTTCCAGCACCATTTGTTGAAAAGTCTTTCTTTTGCCATTGTATTACTTTGGGACCTTAAAAAAAAATGAATTAATTATAAGCTTGTGGGCCTATTTCTGCACTGTTTTAGTCCATTGATTTGTATGTCTGTCCTTATGCATTACTACAAAATCTTGATTACTGTAGCTTTATAGTCTTGAAATCAGGCAATGAGTCCTCAAACTTTGTTCTTCATTTTCGAAATATTTTGGTTATCCTATATCCTTTGCTTTTCCATATAACTTTTATATTTATTTATTTATTTATATTGTTTTTGACAGAAAGAGATAGAGATACAGAGACAGAGAGAGAACTGAACTGGGGGAACTCCCCAGTTCAGCATATGGATCCGCACGGGCCGGGCCGGGATTCAATCCTCGGTCCCCGAGGCTGCAAAGTGAGCGTTTAACCCACTGAGCCATCCCGGCTCCCCCAAATATAACTTTTAGAATCCTAGTTTTCTGGTATTTCTATTGGGACAGCATTGAATTTATAGATTAATTTTAGAGAGAATTACCATATTAAACTATTGAATCTTCTGATCTATAAATGGTGTATCTTTCTAAACTCAGGGCTTCTGATTCAATCATAATTTATTGAGTATATGTGTCAAGTACAGGGTAAGGGATATCAGGATGAGTAAGAAAAAGTCTTTGAGGAAGGAACATTGTGGTGGGTTAAATAAAAATGCCTCACATTGAGAGTTTTAAAAAAAAATTAAGAGTTTTATTAGCCTTTTCAGTTGGAATTGATTTGGAATGATAAGGGATATTTTAAGCTTAAAACTCAATTGTGTAAACCTCTGTGATTATATGTGGACAAGTCCCTTGAGTTTGTATAGCATGCCATCCAGGAGACTTTTTAGAGAGTATACTCACACTAAGAAAAGTATGTAAATTTAGATATGGTTTCCCTGGGGTGCTGTGGTGTGGTGTTCAGTTCAAATCACCATCCACTGCCTGGTCCATAGATCAGTCTCAGAACATAGCTCCCAGTCAACCCAAAATATCCGAGTCTCATGAGGAGATAAGAAACTATAAGCATATTTTAAATAAACAAAATGGAAGAGAAAAGAGAATAAATAAATAAATAAATAAATAAAATAAACAAAATGTTAATGACAACTTTGTTAAGAACTATGAAATACAGTGGGGCTGAAGCAGCTCTGAGGCATTACTTGGGTAGGTACAACTCTGACATTGGGAGATGAGCTTTATCCACACTGCTATAATGAATCAAATAGGGGCTTTGGCCATTTGGGGACTACAGGGAATCAGAGGGGCTTTGTTACCATGAGCACTCCATCGTATCAATAGCTGTCACAGCTGAGGTTACAGGGCACAGAAGGACAGCAGTGCCAAGCAGACATGGTAGCATCCAGAGAAAGGTAGCATCCTCTTCTCAACTGCTTGTACTTGTTCCGGGGCACAGGTGAGACATGTCAGCCCTGCCTTCAGTGTCTGACAGGGTCCAGGGTTCTACTGCTACAAAGGAGCCAGCCCAACACAGCTCACATACTCAGTACCTCAACTGTTCCATCAACAGTCTGTGAGGCAAGTTTTATTCTCATTTCACAGATGACAGGACTAACCCTTGCAGTACTGGATCTGTTGATATAACCACCAAGTTGAGTCCTCTAGCTATGATTTCTAGAAGTAATGTGTTTTATTTACCATTTTACATTCTGACAAGAATTTAAAATGTCTTTATTGCCCTTATAAGCTCACTAAACATTTCAATTGTTTACCATATGCTGATATCTGGATTTCTTTTCTTCTCTCTCTCTCTCTCTCTCTCTCTTTCCTTTTTTGTTATAACAAGCATAATCCATGTCCTTTAGGAAAAAGTAGAAATTAGTGAGCAAAGCAAAGAAAAAGAATCAGTGGAGCTATAGGATGGTAGAGGGCCCAGTAGAAGGGGCATCCATGACCACTGACATGGTTATACATAGGGGCCCACCTGGTGATGGGCACACCCGCAGAGGAATGGCATGGAGGTACCCAACCATCAGGTGACTGCATTCATTGTTTAGTACACACAAGACCTATTTTTGGCTACCATGCAGGAAAAACCATCACCTCTACTCTTTTTTTATTAGATTATTTTATTTTATTAGATTATTTTTTGACAGAGAGGAGAGACAGAGAGATGTGGGAGGGCCCAGAACAGTCTCCATAGTTGATCGAATTAGTTTTCCATATAATTTCACTCCACTGGTGGGCACAGGGCTGCGCAGGGCAGGAACTGGGCCGGGAGCCTCCCACATAAGCCCCGGCAAGAACTGAACTGGGGACACACCCCAGTTCAGCATATGGGTCCACATGGGCCAGGGCCAGGATTCAATCATCAGGCTTCGTGGTGGCAAAGTGAGCGCTTAACCTGCTGAGCCATCGCAGCTTCCCCACCTCTACTCTTCATTGCACACAGTTCCAGGGTTTTCTCTGTGCACAAATGCACTATGCAAACATTTATTATACATTTACAGAAATGGGCTGGTGCCATATATGCAGTTCTGAAAACTTTTTTGTTATTTTACAAAGTACGGTGCACATCTCCTCCATGCACACGGGTGAGAGTCCCCCACTGAAGCAGAGCACTGCAGATGGATCAAAAGGCTGCTGGGAAC
>PVKE010029427.1:0-20263 GCA_004027555.1 Craseonycteris thonglongyai | reverse complement strand
CCACAAATAATATTGCCCCTTCAGATGCCATGCAATTTAGAGAAAGAAGTAAGGGACCCAGGATCTTCACAAGGATTACGGACTGGTCAAGAATTAAAAAGAAAGAATCATCCCTTTTGAACTAATGGGTTTTTCTGTATCTAGTTTATTCCCTCTCTAGATACATGTGGATATTTAAACATCAAGGAATATTCTTTACTTGAATAATTGGCAATGATACACTCAGTAGGAGCCTAAGTCCCTACATTACCCATATTGCCCATACATTTAAATCACAATTCATGATCATATCATCTGTTAAAATGAGCTATTTTTTTCTGCATACCCTTCCCCTTTTATCTCATCAACTTGACATGGCTGGCACAGGTAAAACCACTATAGTATTCCACTTCTTCCAGCAGGAAGTGAAGCAATAATTTAATTTCTTAAGGAAATATTAAGGAATGAATTAGAAATTGCATTGTATATTTTTCCATAAATTATTAGTTTTCTGTGACATTGTGGTGGTGAGGTGATAACACTCACACACAGTGACCCATAGGTATTAGTTAGCTACCTTGTCAAGGACCTGAGAGTCCTAAAGCTGTCATCTCATAAAGATTAGCTCTTGTCAACTCTATTTGACCTGTAACCTACCTGGGGTTTCTGAGATATAAAATAGTTTAACTGAGTTTGATAACAGAATTGTGGAGAAGCTGTAACCCATTATTCTTCCAATTACACAATGTGATATCATGCAATGTAATCAGCATTACTTTAACTGAATGAATAAGGAATGGTAAATTTAAATGCTAAGCATCAGGAAGTAGAATTCTTCCCATTGGAGGAGTTCCTACTTTAAAATGAATAATACTTAAATAGATACTTGAGCTCTAGCAAGTGACTTGACATTTCTGGTCCTCAGTTCCCATATCTATAAAATGAAGATGATGGTGGTATTTTTATTTTTATTGTTAAATTTATTGGGGTGACATTGGTTGGTAACAATTACATACCGTAGTTTCCAGGTGTACAACTCTACATTACATCATCTATGTATTGGGTACTTTCTAATTAAGTCATTGTGATGAGTTAATGTGAGTGTGAAAACATTTAGGGTCTTGCCCAGCACATTGTGTGTCCCTACTAAATATTAATTAGTATAATTACAGATTAAGTCAGGTGGTGATTTTGGTGTTTATTACTATTATCTTTGCACACTAGGTACCTTACCAGTTTAATACACTTTAATGTTTCAAGACATTTTCATGAGCTCAAAGTGTCTATTCATCATGGTCAATGTAATGTTGGCAATGATCACAGTGGAACAAATACCCACAAAGTCAGGAAGCATAGTTTTCCCTTAAAATTGCAGTTTTGTAATAATCACATTGATGGCCTGAATAACTTGAATAACTTCAAGTTATAACTTGAAGAAGTTATAACTCAGGTGTCTTGTAAAAGTTTTATTTTCCATTATTAAAACCATTAACTTCCCCAATAAATTTAACAATAAAATTAAAAATATATATATTATGCAAAAATACCCCCAATAAATTTAACAATAAAATTGAAAAATACATATATATTATGCAAAAACCATTAACAGTGGGCTTTCTTGCCCATACTGATGTTCAAGGCATTGTGGGGATGAAAACCAATGATTCATCCATGTCTTTCACCAAAACCAGCTTCCTCTAAGACTGGTGCTGTGATGGGAAATGAGATTTTGTCCCTGTCTTCAGGAGTCAGCATCTTATGTTTACAAGCTATGAGATTATGCTTCTTCAATATTAATCTAACATGTTTAACTGCTTCTATCACTCATTTGTGATGCAGTTAACTACTTGTCCAGAAAAGGAAGATTAGCATGTGGTAAATTAGAGATCATGTGAAATATTAATGTAAATATAAATAGTTATAGAGCTAAGGAGAAACTACAACTGTGCACATTGTATCAGATGTTCTTGAGTCAGATCCTCTGTTTTTAGATCAAAGAACCATTATGAAAAGGAGTAGTGATGTCAATTAAGGAAAAGCCTCGCAACTGAGCTTTTTTTCTGGGGACTGACTGGTAGGTCTCCTTCTAGGCCACTGGAGTGTTTTAAAAATCTGTACTCCTTTTGAAGTATTGCCTATACATAAATTAGTGTACTATGCACTAAATTACTTCAGAATATTTACTTCCACGTGATTAAAAGGTCAGACTTAGAATTCTGGGTTAAGTAGAATTCTGCTTCCCCCTCTGTGAATAGAGAGCAAGCCACCCTCTAGGAAATTTTATTTCCCTATTTCTCATATTTGAGATAATAATTCTCAAGGTTGTCATGAAAGTTAAGAGATGTATATATTAGACATGTTTGGTAAGCAGAAAAATATGATATGAACATAGATGGAATTATATTTCTAAAATGAGGTGTGAGTGTGTGTGAGCACGTGTGTGTGTGTAGTCCATTTATTTTTTTAGTTCCGGAATGTAATTTGGCTCATTTCTATAGAAGGGAGAAAACACAGCAATTGCAAATCAGTGGCAGAGCAAAAAACTCAAATCTCCAACACTAAACTTTTTTAGAGAGAGAATTTGATGGAGGCTATTATATATAATGCTTAAGTCAGCATTTGGGGGCTGAGTTGTGGGAATGATATAGTTCCTATATGATTGATCTTTGGTATTCCAAATCAAATGATACCTTGTGCTGCACAGTACTTTTAAGTGAATAAGTGACTTCATAATGAGTCCATTTTTACCTTTACCAGTGTGTATAGAGCTTCACATCTTACAAGACATTTTCCACAAACAATATTTCATGTAGTTCTCTTAATAAAATTTTAGAAAGTTATTATTCTTGTGCTCATTTTATATATGGAACTTTGACATGCTAGGGATTAAGGAACTAGCACAGAATTGCATAGCTAGTTAGCGGGAGAGCCAAAATACAATCACATTTTACTGTGCCTTCCACTACCCTACACTCCTTAGTGTGTGTTTAGAGGTTGTTTGTTTGTTTGTTTGTTTATCGCTTGTTTATGAAGAGGAACACAGTTTTTAGTATTTATGTATGAAACATTTGGTCAGGCATGACAGCCTTAAACATTCTATGACACACAAATCTTGTCAATTATTTTTAACTAGGTAACGTTGAAGTCTAGCATTAAAGCTTCTTCTAAATATTAGGAACATAGCTTATTCCTGAAACAAATTTCCCTTTCACATGCACATTTTTTCCTGTACAGAATCATATTTTTACTTAAAAAAAGATCAGAGATACACATTGTGCATTAGACTGTTTGTTGTGACATACATGTTTTCCAGTTAGTAACGCCATGCTAAACAAAGACAGACACATGACCATATAAGTTGTTTGCTATCCTTTTATACGTGCTGGTCTAGACCAGTGGAACACCATCTTGATAAGAGGGATTTTGACAGGAAGAATGTTGTTAGAACTGTGGAGCTTACAACATCACATTTTTACCAAATTCTTCCTACCCCGACAGAAAACCTAGTCAATGAATCCATCAGAACACATTTTATGCAAACGTGCAAATACATTTAATATGCTATAAGAAAAAGATCCCTTTTTGTCTATTTCCAGTTCAGAGTCTATATCCATTGGTGCCCAGTAAATGAAAACTCCAATGTAAAAGGCATTTTGCCTTTATAGAATTAACTAAAAAGCACACAATATTTAATACTCCTATTTTTAAATGGATAATCATGGAAATTCTAGGATTGGATCTATTAGATTAGCTTGAGTATTCATGTATTCATCTATTAATACATATAAGCACCACTTAAATATATATTTTAAGATAAATTCTTTTTAAATGTTTAGGAAAAGAAAAAAAAAAGCTTAAAAAAAGCCTCTCCTAGAAACCACATTAGGACTGACAGTGATAATGACTATAAACCGAAGACTACCAATAGTTCATTTCCACTTTTAGTTTAAGCATACCTCTTTCCATTGATTCCACAGCCAAGAATGACTCAGTTTACCCCAGAACAGTGGAAAGAAAATAGGATCTTCAGAGATCTCAAAAGCTGGTTTGAGTAACACCCAAGATGAATTACCAGGTGGTCAAAACCCCACACAGCTGAGCCTCTTGAGCTGAAGGGCTTTCTTGCCTACCCAAGTGAAAGACCTGTTAAGACAGATTCATGCAAAGCCTGCCTGTGGTATTTGGAACAGAAAGGGTTCAATGATGATAGGTTATTCCACGTCATTGCTGAATCAACCACATGAAAGCTGGGGCAGGGACCCCAGATGGAATGCAGGACATCGTCCCACCCCAGAGTAGTCTGACAGCTGAGAGAAGCGTTTACTCTGGCAGAAATACTAGCGTGCCTGAGTACAAGAAAATGTTTCAGGAGAAAGAGAGGTCCCAGGAGGGTCAGGTCATTTTCCTTTTGACTTTTCAATACTTAACGTTAATGAAGAGCCCCAGAATAGGATGAGTCTTACCTTTCTGTCATCATTTGCACCAGCTGCACTGGGCTTTTGGGCCTGCGCTGTCCGGGCCGATGCCTGGCAGTGGGAGCTAGAGGCCCAGTCCTGAGAAGCTGGCATGCAAGATGATCTGTATAAAGAAGTCGCCACTAACTGTTTAGGGCTCAGAGGCCTTATTCTGCTCTGTTGTGTGCAGAAGTGTTTCTTGAAAAGCCAGGAAACCCAAAAATGAGAGCCAGCATGTCGACTATATCAGCAGACTCTTCATCTTTAGAGCACCATGAAGTTGTGAAAGCTGCCATGTTAACTCCAAGACTCTGCTCCAACAGCTGTTTTTCAGTCTCTTGCTATCAGACCCATCTCTTCTTAAAAATAGGTGCAAAGGCAAGCTAATTCTCTTCCATGTCTTCAAGCCCTAGTGGTACTTGTCCATGAAATTCTCTGTAACACCTGAAATTCACCACCTAGGATAACATCCCCTGAATAACCAATGACAGAATCCAAGGAGGATGAGATGGACTGCACTACACAAAGCGGTTTTCCTCTCAGGCTTGTTGTCTCAGTAGCTAAAACGCATGCGTGTTGGCTGCTGGAGGAGGTACCTGCGCCTGCGCAGAGGCCAGGCCTGGACTCAAGGGCTGTTGGCACGTGTTGGCTGGGTTCTGAGTGTTGGCTAACTACAGCTGAAATACGGGTTTGTAAAAGACCAAAAAGATCCTACCTGTGGGAGCTGTATGTAAATACTGGAGTGTACTTTATTTACATGAGTACCTGAGAATATTCTCTATAATACTGATGGAAATAAAAATGTTGAACCACAGTGATCGAATTGAAAATAAAGCTATCCTGAGGTAGTGTTTCATCGGGACTTTGAAAATTCTATAACATTTATTTTTTTTTAACTCCAAAACTCAATAGTAAGAAAAAATAAACAATCTAAATTATAAAATAGGCCAAAGACATGAACAGATAGATGTTTTAGCAAAGATATGTGGATGGCAAATAAGCATGTGGAAACATGTTCAACATAATTAGCCATTAGAAAAGTACAAAGTAAAACCACAATGAGTTGTCCCTACAAATCTATTAAACAACTGAAATTTAAAAAAAATAATAATGCCCAATGCCAGTGAGAATGTAAAGAAACTAAATCTCTCCTACATTATGGGTGGGAGTGTAAAATAGTTACAACCACTCTGAAACAGATTTTAACAATTTCATAGCATATGACCCAGCAATCACATCCTTGGGCGTTCATCCCAAAGAAATGAAACTTTATGCTCACACAAATACGTGTATACAAATGTTTACAGAAGTGTCACTCATTAATAACAAAATACTAGGAACTACTCAAATGTCCTTCAATGGGTAAATGGATGGGCATCCTAAGATATAATACAAATTTACTTAGCAATAAAAAGGAATGAACTACTGATACTTGCAACACCCTGGATGAAGTCAAGGGTATCACATTAGTAAAAAAAATCAATCTCAAAACATTATATATTATGTGCTCCCATTAATATAAGTCTCAAAATGACAAAATTAGGGATGGAGAACTGATGAATGGTTGGTGAGGAGAATACAAATACAAAGGGGTAGTATGATGAAGAGCTCTTGTGGTAATGGAACAGATCTCTATCTTGATTGTTGAATTTTTTAATCCTATGACTTTGGTATTTTGCTATTTACCATTAAAGCTAATCAAAACTTTTTATATCCACTATTGTACAATATTATCCTAAAAGTGTCTGAATAAATAGTATTGGTTTAATTAAGCTCAAATACCAATTTTTATATTTATTAAAAGCAAATAGTATTGAATTTATTAGCAAGCAACAATTTTAAAGATTTATTTTTATTGTTTTTTTGACAGAGAGAAACAGACAGAGAGAGACAGAGAGAAATGGGAGGGCCCAGAGCAGTCTCAGTAGTTGACATTAGTTTTCCATATAGTTTTACTCCATAGGTAGGTGCGGGGCTGTGCAGAGCAGGAATTGGGCCAGGAGCTTCCCACATAGGTCCCGGCAAGAACTGAACTGGGGGCACACCCCAGTTCAGCATATGGGTCTGCATGGGCCGGGGCTGGGATTCGATCCTTGGTCTCCAGGGCTGCAAAGCGAGCGCTTAACCCGCTGAGCCATCCCAGCTTCCCGCAAGCCACAATTTTAGTATACAAATGTTGATGATTCTCTGGTAATAACAAGACTAGAGATAAATTCATAGCAGTGATCTGGAAATCATCTGCTATTGTTCCTTTTCTCTCCTTTTTTATTGGCAAAATAGAGCCTGTACTTACTTGCTGCAGTTTCTTCAGCTTTTCCAGAATCCTGGGTTTCATTTGTAAAATTTGGGAGCACATAGCACCATTGTGGCAACCTCTTTCTCAGATCACTGCCCTAGTTTGGAAGGACTTCCTCGAACAGTGACTTCTCCTCACCATATCTGCATTACCTTTTACACCAGTTTATTTTCCTGTAAGTTTTTCTGGTCAGTTTCCCTTCGATCTAGGCATCTGGTTGAGCAACTCCATGATGACTGTTCTTCATTCCTGTAAGTTCAAGCATTTGGAAGGCCTAGCTGAGCCTCAGGGCCTGGAGGGGGTGAGCGACGTCTGAATGGTAGCCTGCTAAGTGGAGTCTTTGTATAATTGTCTTTATGGTCTTATTAGTAGTATCTGCATTGCTTAAACTTGCCACTTAACTTTTTCAAATTCATAACTGAGGAATTGAATGAAAGTGAGGAAAGACAGGAGGTCAAAAAGCCACGTTAGTGATAAAATAAGGCTTGGCATAGGCTGACCCAGGTGCAAATGCAACTGCCCAAACCTCAGAAAACTACTTACTTTTTTGCATGCCTCAGTTGCCTCATCTATAAAACGAATATGACAATAATAGCATCTACCCCAACAGTTGGGAAGAATAACTGAGAAAATATGTTTTAAACCTCCCAGCCATTCATTGCTTGCTACATATGACAGCTGCATACATGTTGATTCCCATTTCTTTTGAGATTCTACTCTATTTTAGCCCCCAGGGTAATTTGAGAAGAAATGGCTTGCAATAAAGAGGACTGATTGCAAAGAGTGAACAGAGTTAATAAACTTTTCCCAAGAAATGTGTTCCTGTATTGATTAACCCTTTCAAAATGACATCACTTTTAAATATGTAGACTAAGGGAAGGCAGTTTTGTGACAAGTAAATGATCATCCCTTCATGTATCTGTCTGGAAGTTCTTAGAGTGAACCCAGTACTGGACTTTTACTATCCTCTCTTCTAGGTATCAAAGATTAGGGACTGATAACTCCACTTCCAATGACAGTTCAAAGGATGGATTAAACAAAGCAGGTTGCCCTTATAAAAACATTGTATTTCACTATGTTCTAGAATCTCTTGGGGATTCAGACAGCACCAGGCAAGCCTTTGCCTCTGAAGTAAATATAAACATGTAAGGAAGAGTAAGAATACCCAATGAAAGGACCAAACTCACTTGGGGAGCCTGGGAGGGGAGAGTAAGCATTCCATCTGGGAAAGTGAAGATGCTTTCCTGGAAGAAACTAAAGGACAGAGGGGTTTGTTTGCTTTTAGGATTTTTTCCTATATTGTAATTCTTGGGGGATATACCAGAGGTATAACATATGGCTCCCTTTTTGGCAGCCTTTCAATAACTCGGAACATATTACCTGAGGACTAAGGACACATTGTTGCCATCTTTGCACACCTCCAGCCCTTGGTACACAGTTTCCTCAACAGAAGTTATTGAATGAATAAATCCCTTAAGATAGCTGAACGCATCAATACCATTATTCCCCAGTTGCCTCTTTATAGGCTGGGAGTGAGGAGGCTTAAGGCATACTAATCTCAGCAGGCAGGCGGACTGAAAGCTCCTGGAGGGCTGGGACCAGTTTGGGTGTGTTCATTGTCACCTCCTTAGACAGGGTTATACCTGTGGGCATGTGAATCATGAAAACTACCCTGATTCTGTCACAGTCAGCCTGGAAGAGAGAAAAGCGTTCAGGAGGAGAGATGGACTGCAGTGGGCTTCCGAGGATTCTGACAACCCATGAGTGGCTAGAAGGCAATTTCACTTCCTCACTCAGCCATCTGTAGGAGGTTGTAAATCGCCACCCCACTGGAATGGAGGGCAGCCCGGTGCTTCCTGAAGCCCCCTGAAGGGATCCCAAGAGCCAAGTCACAGAGGAAGGTAACCCAGAGGGGGAGCCAGCCAGCACGTGCAGCCACCCAGGAGAGGAGGAGGCTGGGCTAACGCAGCCCTTAGTCAGCAGCTGGGCTCGGTTTTGAAACAAAAGCCAATGTCCTCTCCCTTGGAGTCCGCGGCCGGTCAGCTCCTGGGGGGAAGAAAGCCATGCTGCCCAACCGGTTAGTGGCCCAATTTAGTTTTCCAGAGCCTGGGACAAAGAGCCAGCAGTTGTATGGGAATGGGCGGGATGTTAGGGATGGGGTTAGGACACAGATTACCCCGACCCGACCCTCCCAGCCGCTTGGGAAATAGGCCGGGGTCTCCGGTGCTCTGCGCGTGTTTGCCCCGGGCAATCTGCCTCCCAGCCCGGGCCCCGCGGGCCTGCGTAAAGCGGAGGCACCGTCTCCACCAGCGCCCCAGCGCACAGCCACACCAGGCCCTGGTTTCATGAATGAAATCCAATCGTGTGGATATAAATAGCCGCCCAGGCTGCTAACGTCACAGTGCGAGCGGCTGCCGCCACCGCGGCGGAGCTTGGTGCCGGGAGCTCTATTCGGCCGAGCTGGCCCGCCGGGGAGAGGGGTGGGGGCAGGAGGCGAAGGGGAGGGCAGGGGGAGGGGGTGGAAAGGGGCGAGCCCCTCTCGCCCCGGCCAGGGACGAGCGGCCGCGGCGCTGGGCGAGCCCGCCAGGCGAAGCAGTGCCATGCTGCCTTTGTGCAAAGTTGGGCGGCGGGCGGCACGCCGCGCGCAGGGGCCCCGCACACCCGCGACCGCGCGCAGTCGTGGCTGCTGCTGAGTGGCGGGGGCCCCACCCCCCGCTCCCCCCAGCCCTTGAAGGCGGAGAGAGCTCGCGTCTCGCTTGGCTTCAGGGTAGGTTCTGTGTCGTGAGTGCGCTACGGTCTGAAACTTCTCTGAGCAGCCTCCGCGGAGCCCCCACGGTCCGGCCCCAGCGGGTGGCAGGTGGGGGCTCCGACCGCGCCACGCAGCCAGCAGGGTCCCGAGAGAGTGTTGTGGGACCCTGCTGCCGTAGGAGCCGCCCTCGCCTCTCCGCGAGGCCGGGAACCCTCATCAGAGGCACGCAGAAGAGATTTCTAGGAGCGCCCTCGCAGCCGCACCCCTAACTTGGAGCTGAGAAAATGAACAACAGGCGCCCTTAGCAGGCTGGCTTCGCCAGGGAGGGGGTGGTGCCGCGCCGAGAAGAGGGCTCTTCTCCTGGGAAGGACAGTGACCGGGAGCTGGGGGGTCCTGAAAGGGGGGATACGCTCGCCCCTTGGCCCTTGCACCCCCATGAGAGTTGACTGATCAGCCCACAGTTTGGCGCTTCCCACCCACAACCTAGTGTCTATGGAGTCTGTTGTGAGTTGCTGTGGCAACAGTAGAAGCTTCCATGAGGGGCTTGTAAAACACTATACCTTGTCTCCGGGCGCTCTGCTTTCGGGGAGACTATTGGGGTGGGGGTAGGGGGAGGCGTGCAGACAAGGAAATCCAACCTCCTCTCCAAAAAAAAAAGTGGAAGGAAGGCATAACTATAAAAATGTATTAGATCCTACTGTTAGCTGTGCCATTGAAATCCCCAGCAGTATCAAACGTCTCAACTGGGGAGCAATGTCAATATTTAGACTTGGACAAGCCAGAAAGTTAGAAGGGAGCGCCAAGCACAGGGTTTTGACTTGGCTTTGCACGTCAGCACACAAGCTGTGCCTTTCGAGCTGACTGTACACATTTGTTGGGGGAAAAAATGCAGGAAGGTTGATATATATACACAAAGGCACCCAGACATTCCTAGGAAGACCAGGAGAGTTGCTTTGACTTTGAACTTACCCCAACCTGTTCTATTCACGCAGCTCTTTTGGACCCCAGCCAGATGCTCAACTTGAGGTTTCACTAGTTTGGGGCTTCCCCACCCCCAACCAGGCTATGCTACATAATTCTACACTATATTGTGTATCCTCTCTAAACTTCAAAAAATGGTGTTATCAGTAATTTTCATCTTTGTATAACGTTCTCTCACTATCAGCGGATATAAATAGCCAATAGGCTGTGTTTGTTTGGTCTTAGGCAAACTCTAAGCTTTTCCAAAAATACACTGTTTGTTTACAAACACTCTTTAGAAGTTTGGAATTATATTTCATTTCCAATAACTTTGTAGGTGCCTAAGAGAGCCACTGGTTGCTAGAAAATAAACACAAGTTCTTTTCAGTATAAATAATGTCTGCAAACTACTCTGCCATGGGCAGTAAATTATTATATTAAACAAGGTTTCCTCTGAGATTCCTGGATTATATTTGGACTTACTAGAGGGGGAAAGGTTTAACCACTTCATTCCAATGTGGAAGACTGAAAAAACATTAGGAAGCAATAAAAGCATGATCAGTATTCTTCCAAACTTGCCCATTGATTGTTATTTTACCAAATTTTGAAGGTGGTGTAAATTTAACTACATACGGCTTTTTGAAATCAAGAGGTGGAAATAGAAACACAAGTAGTTTGAGGTCATTGGCTCAGAAACAACTATTACCTATTCAAATATAATTTAATAGAAAAAAAACAGTTATTTGGCCTTTTTCTTATGATATTATATAAAAGTATTATTTTTGAGGAAAAGCATGTCTGCTTCTATGACTTCTGTATTATACAATGCCTTTAATATTTTCCCTATTGCCATCTTTGGGTTTGTGACCAAAAGCTTTTTTTCTTTTTTTTTCTTTTTGATAACGTCCCGTATGCTCAAAAATGTATTTTCACAAATGCTACAAAATGTTAACATAGTTATTTCAGGATGTATTTGACTCAAAGAAATGCCAATTTAACACTAGCACTTAGCAAAAGTTAAGCAAATTCTGCCCCTTTCTAGAGGGGGTGGGAGTGGGGTGTGTGCAATGTCAGTTGAAATTTTTAATGACTCCCATGTGCTCCAGGCAAAAAGTAAGATTTATAAAGCATTTTTCTCTTTTATGCAGGTAAGTCCAGCTGTGAGCCGTGTGTTCTATTCTTCACTTCCAGCAAGCCAGGTTGGTGTCCGTGCAAACCCAAGACCACAGGTTGATCACATCTTGTGTCTAATTCTGAGCATATTTTTTAGAACAGCTGTCATAGTCATTTGTCTTCAAACAATGTCTTTGTTGTTTTTTATGGGCTCAGTTATGAAGATTGTAAATTTGATGATTATTAAAATGACTGTTCTGTGAGTAAAATGGTGCTAAAATGGACCTTTAATCAGTTTGTCCTTTATAAAATTTTATTTTATTTTTACTTTGGGGGATCGAGGTAGTGCCTGAATAGCTGAGGATACTGGAGATATGGATGCTTGATAATTAAAACTTCTGTCCTAATCTTAGCATTCTAGAGCTAGAAGGAACTTGATATTATTGTAGATGACATTTTTGAGCATGAACCAAAGTTCAGGTAATGTGCTGCATTCTTTACATGTATGTTCTCATTCTGCATCTTAAAAAAAAAATCCCTGTGTGATAAAACTGCTTTATTAATTCTCAGACAGCAGATAAGGTATTGCTAATTCAAAGAAAGATATTAGATATTATGTTCAATTCCTGCTTTAGTAAATGGAAGAAATGAGATTTATAAAAAAAAGTTCTATCTTACTCTAAAACCTAAACTCTCTAGTTGAAAAATTCTTCTCCAATAGAAAGACTGAGGCCAAGAAAGGTTAAATGACTTGCCTAAAATAACTTAATTACAGCTCATGTAATAATATTCAATTGCCCAACTGTTGCAAAATAATAAATTTTATTTTCTTAAGTAAAATATTGAAATAATATGTATTCATGTGTACTTTCTGACATGGCACCATCAAAGATTTAAGAAAGGTTTAGTCATGGGCTCTCTGGTCTTAAGAATCTTATAAACAGATTTAAATGTCAAGATAGTAAATACCCGTGTATGAAAAATTAGAGAATAAATAAAGATCATACATACCAAAAGTCCAAATGGTAAGCAATGATACATTTATGGGAAGGCCAACGTTTTTCACTCTTTATTTTGTAATTCCATATATGCATGGGAAAAAAAAAACCCTCCAGTATATATTTTATTTGGATAGATGACAAATTACTAAAAGTTTAGGAAAAGACAGAATGTAGAATTTCAATGGAACAGGAAGAGATTTCCAGTCTTCTAGAAGCACTGAATTACAAAATCTCAAATTCAAAGGTGTTATTGCTTCAAAAGAACTGTAACAAAATTGTGAGCTGCTTGAATCTGTACGGCATCTTTGAGAAAGCATTAAAAGTACTAGTATATCTTTGTGGAAAGTCAATTTGTCTAAAAAACACCATGTATTAGATTTGGATACATAATAGATAAATCCCAACCAAAATCTTGAAAATGGCCAATATTTAAAGACTAAGTAAGACATTTGGGTTTTGCCTGAGTTTGGTAGCCTTCTCTTCCACCTCTTCCCTAGTTTTTTTGTAGAAAATTTTGTAACAATTGTTATTTCTTCTTAGAGAGTATTATATAAAGGGATAGTTAAAAAGTGAAATAGGAAACAGATTACTAAAGAAAACCTTAATATATCATCTTTTTTTTAATGCGCTGATGCCACCAACTCATGCTAAAACTTTAATTAGTTAAGAAATACTTCTAAGCATTTAAGATGTTGTTATAAGCTGTTCTATAACAGTGTTGTCCTATAAAAGTTGTTATATAGCGTATCATTATAAAATAGGCCTTAAGAGCACTATTATACTAGGAAGATCCCATTATAGGTTAAGACTTCAACATCAATGGATTTTTGGTTAGTTGTGAGAATGGTATGTCATAAATATGTCATTATAGCAACTATAGCCTATAATTACTTAAAGAGTAAAATTATACTCTGAATCATATAATGTTAGCACCAAAGAGACCTTTGAATTAGTATGGTATCTCTAATAATAATTTAATTATCAGTAATATCCTTGCTCTTTGTAACTTCAGAAGTCTTTGGTTAATATGCCTGACTTATCTCAAAACATGCCAAGAAACAATCGAAATTTTACTAGGTTTTTAGCTCAGGAAATTTACCTGTAGAAAGCAGGATTTTAAAAAATATTTCTGTTGGCCTTCCTTTTAGAAGATAGGCAATTCAATACCATTATTTGAAGGCCTTACTTGGGCTTCACATAATAGGTTTCAAAGAGTGTTGGTGATTTGAATCTTGTTCTTGTGTTTATCTTCTATTCTCCACCCAGGCTTCCTACCAACCTCATAACACAAAGGAAAACTTGGAAAAGGAACGAGAAATAAGTCACAAAAAGTAGTGTATGTAGAAAGTGGGATACTGTGTGAGTAGTGTCGGGGAACAGGAAAGCTGGTGGAGAGGGCAAGAGGCAGTCACTCAAATGAAAGGGATATGTATGCACTGTTTATTTATATGTCAGCCTCAGAGTTGTTTGGTGTTTTAGTTTATAAACAAAGTGAATTCACCTCCTCCTCTTCCAAGAATCTTTGGTTCCTGTGCACATAGGCCAGAAATTGCACAATAGGCAGATGAAGACACTGAAATGAAATGTGGGTATGAGAACCATTCTTTCCAAATGTCCAAGGATGTGCTGGTCTTCAAATACGTCTTCCAGCTGTCCTGTCAAGTACATTAGCAGGTATTTTCATAAGGTTTATCCACTAAGGAGTAAATTAGAAAGTTTTACAAAGAAAGAGATGCCAATAGGTCCAGAAGAAGCAATTACATGTCTCCATTCTGCACCTGAGTTTGTTTATTGCATAGACTTAGTTAATGATCAGTTGGCAGTGCTATTGAGGTTACTATCTCAAGCTCCATCCCACTGGCGAAATTTCCTTTGAATTGTTACCCAATCATAGTTCAAATTTCCTAATGGCCACTAGAATAACAATGACCAGCTCCTACTAGATGCCAGGCACTTTATTGCATTATGGCTAATATAAATTATTAAATCTAATATTACAGAAGCAAAAACTGGAACTCAGATCTATGTTAAGTCAAAAAGCTAATAGAAGGTAGAACTTGGATTTGCAGCCAGCTCTAAGAATGTGACTATATATATTCATTTTAAAGGGATGCCTAGGAACACAAACATACTAAACCATTTTATTCTAAGTTATTCTTGCCAATGGTATAGGAGTTAAATAATTACTGTATTCTTGTGGTTTTTAACTTTTTTTTTTTCATGTAACTTGAACTGCCTAGCAGACTTACCTAGACAAATTTGTTAACTCTTCAGATCATTTCTAATATATTTTGACAGAAGTCACAATCTTAAACCATGGAGTCGTGGTGTGTTGAATCATGTATACAGAAAGGTTTTTAAGGATATTGAATCCATACTCATGTAGGCGAAAACACTACCACCCAGAGAAGTGGTATAATTCACCCATTCTCATAGTTAATAAGTGATACATCTGGAACTGAATCCAGGTTTTCAAGAGCCAGCCATCGGCTCAACTCTATCACATAACACTGCCTGAAAAGTGCCGAGTCTTCTAAACCCTCCACCTTAGCCAAAGTGACAACTATCAATTATGAAATACACCGAAACCCTTAGACAAGTCCAGAAGTGGGTCATAAGAGGATCCAGCAATGTAACGATATCTTGGGTACTAGGAGAATCCTCACTTGTCTTATATAGAACAGTTCTTTCCTCTTTCAAAACATAACAGCCCCATACTCTGATCACTTCCAAGATGTTTCTTGTCGAATAATCTCTTTGAATCAAGTAGAGAGCTTTTTAATTTTGTCTCTGGAGCTCCAGCTTTTTCTTAACTACATGATATGGGTGAAGTACTTCTTTGCACCTCATTTTGCTAATCTGTAAATTGAGGATAGTGTCACATTCCCCCAGAGGATTATGAAGTTATTATGAAATCATACATGTCAAGCACGTAGTAGGTACTCAAGCAGGGCTAGTTCTCTTCTTATCCTTCCTCTGTTATTTCAAGGGAAAATGTTAAAACACATTAGGGCAGTCATATCATTTTACCCCTGAATGTACTACAGTCATTTAAATTTTCATATTGCAAAGGATGGTTAGAGTAACCTTTTTTCTTGAGTAAAGACAGACCCAATAGTCGCTCTGGGTACTTGTGGCCCGGTTGCAATTACATTTGTTTTCTTCACATTCGAGGCTTGCCAAAGTTTACTTGAATTAATTTACTGTTCCAGTTTCTGCCACAAACTGATACCAAGCTCTTCTTGGAAATCTGTGGGTCTTATTTCCTTCCAGACACTGTTTAAGTATCAAATGCGTTTTCCACACAGACCTTTGCATCTCAAAGCAACTACAATATTTTCAACCAAATATCTAAGAAATATTTCCAGAGAATATGATTGCCAGGATATTTTTGCTTCCAGTTTCAAAATAAGGGACACTTTCCTACCGTCATTTCAATTAACTCTAGCATCGAGTATTTTCTGTGTGCTGGCTGTGTCCTTTCTTTTTGTCCTGTGTTGCTGAGTGATCTATTGATAGGAAAAGCATAAGCATTATAATTTCCCCTTTTCGCCCTGAGCACTTGATAACTACCCTGGCCTAAATTACATCCCTGGGAAGTGTTTCATCACACTCCTCTTCCCAGCTGCCGCACTTTGTCATGTGGCACTTGCTGCCCTGCTTTAAATTTTTGGAACCAAGTCTTTGGCAACCTGTCCTATTCATCACATATATGGAGGAAAGCTACTGTTGTAGTTTTTTGTTGTTGTTGTTTTCTTTCTGAACATTTTTTTCCCTTTTTCAATTCATAATCCAAGTGGCCTAGAGTAGCCTTTATTTTCCAAGTGTTACAGTTTCCCTTTCAATATCTGACAAATGCAAATTGCAAAAACCTATGTCCTTTTCTTCAAGTGTAGGGGTAGCAGTTATGTATTTTCTCCACTGCTATGAAGTGGCCAAACTGGTTTGAAATGCTTAAAGGTCACTAATTGCTAGATTGTTCCTAAGCTTATTACTAATCTCAAATTGGTTATGTACATTTCAGTTTGTACCAAGAAGTTTACAAGAGCTGTCTGGGAAACATTCAGCCATAAATGCCTCTATATTTCCTATTACATGGCTAGATACTTTCCAGACAGCCCCCATTTTTAAAAAAAACATTATGTTCCTAAACTTTAATGTGTATACAAATTACCTGGGCATCTTGAGAAAATGAAGATTCTGATTCAAGAATTCTAGGGTAGAACCTGAGATTATGCATTTCTTACAAGCTTTCCAGTGATGCTGACACCACTGGTCTGAGAATTATATTTTGCATAGTGAGGTTCTAAAGTATAGTTGTTACTAGATCTTATGCTGAAACTCATACCTTATAGGCCATAAAACTTCCACCTTATTTTGTTTGCTTTTTTTTTTAATAGAGACTCATGGAATCTTAAACATGGAAGGAATGTAGGCAGAGTTGTACTGGTAAATCAACTAGCTCTCTGGCCAAAAAAAAAAAAAAAAGCCTTTATATGCATATATAAGTTGTTTATAAATTTTACTGACATAAGAAATGTGTGTAGCATAAAATTTACAAGTAATAATATAGATAATACTCTTTATTATAAATTCCATACAGCCAATTGGGTTTCACAGAATGCTTGTTGGTTTTTGCTGAACACTTCTATCCATAGCCTACCTATGTCACAATTGATGAAGAGGTTAATTGCCATAGAAATGTTAGCTGACATTTTCCTTTATGTTAATGGGTAAGACAAAAGTGAAACAACAAAGACATATGTCAGAATTGTATCTATTCATCAAAGATATAAATGACTTTGTTGCTGAACCAGGTAATAGCTTAAATACTATAAGTTTATGTCATATGTACTATTCACAATATAACAGCTACACATATAACACATTTTAAAATTTAATCTATATTATTAACATTTTTAATCTTTTTTTTTGAAAAGTTATTTTTATTTTCATTTGTTTCAAAATAGTTATTTTTTCTTTTTCTATTGTTAAATTTATTGGGGTAACATTGATTGGTAAAAATTACATAGTTTCCAGGTATACAATTTTACATTACATCATCTATGCATTGCATTATGTGCTCACCACTCAGAGTCAGTTCTCATTTTCTTAAGTCGAGACAATCACATAAACTATAAAGCTGTTGTGGAGTGGTTGCTAATTTGTGTGGTGTAAATACTCCCACCACTGCCAATATCGGGCTCTCACCATGACTGAGCATAAAGTTGGGACGAGATGGCAGAGTAGCATACCACTACAAGTATATAGTATTCCCACAGTACAGATAAAAGGAGCACAAATAACCTCAAAAATGTATATAACAGGAAAATGTAGTAAAATACATAATTATGAGTTTTGAGTATTTAGTAACTTTGCTTTTAGTATAATTTATTCAATCAAAACTTTATATAATTTAATTTTTAATACTGATCCTATTTTAACAGGCTTGCAAAAACCCTAGGAATCTGACAGTTGGTTCTCATGGGCTGATAGGGACTGTCTCCAGCACACCTCTAGATGCAGAACATCTGGTTCAGTGATTCTTAGTTGTTGCTATACATTGTAATACCCCAGGGAATGTATAACCTACTGCCTTAGTAGATCTGAATTTAAAACATTTTCTTGAAGTGTATCTTATTTAAAGAAAAATACACAAATCATCAGTATATGGCTTAAAGAATTTTCACAATTTGAACATATAACCAGCACTGACATACAGAAACAGAACATCATCCACACACAGAAAGCTCTTCTTAAGCCTCTATCCAGTCATTACATAATTGACATAACCTCTATTTTGACTTCTATTACCATAGATTAGTTTTGCCTGGTTTTGAGCTGATTTATAAGTGAAATCACTTTTGTATCTGGCTTTTCCCCCTCAATAGTATGTTGTGAAATGCATCCATAATGTATGTAGCAGTAGTTCATTCATTTTTAGTGTTGTGTAATATTCCATTGTATCAATAAACCTCAATTTATTTTTTATTTATCATTTCTACTATTGATGGATTGTTTCCAGTTATTGGCTATATGAATAATATTGCCAAGACCACTCTTGTACAGACAGAAAAAAAAAACACAATACAAATTCCCCCAGTAATTCTAATGAGCAGCCTGTCTTTTCTCTGCCTTCTCTTCTGTTTTTATTTCTCAAATAATATGACCAACTCTATTGATTCTTTTGTGTAAATGTACTATTAGTACCATAAGCCATGAAGGTGTATGCTTCCATTCAGTAAGTACAATATGTTCTTCTTGCTCTTTTGAATATAGGTCCACCAATTCCCTTTCATCAAGTCATCTATTCTTGTGCACTATAAACGGGGATGAGATTTGGCCTGATATTAATAGCATAGAAGAATAATAAGCATGGTAGACATGCAGCCAAGGCTAAATTTGGCAGCTAATCATTAAGGCTCCTGGAAAGAGGATTCAAGGAAGGGAAATTGTTTTCCTTTGTGTGTATCAAACAAAAATCAACAGTGGACCATTAAGAGTATTTCAGATTCTAATATTTAAAAAATCTGTTTATCTGAAGTAGACCAGGGACCCTCTTCTGAAAGAGAATTGAAATCTTGAAAGTCTGATGACTAGATCTAAAAAGATTAGTGGAAGGTACTCCCATTGGATACTTCCTACTCCTAGTGTTCAGTGGGTATATCCTTGCTGCGATGTTCTAGGGCAAGTGGCTGTGTAGTTTTTTGTGTTTGAGCCTATTGAGATGTTAGAATCTTTGATATAAGTGAA
The DNA here is from genome assembly GCA_004027555.1 of Craseonycteris thonglongyai. Taxonomy (NCBI): domain Eukaryota; kingdom Metazoa; phylum Chordata; class Mammalia; order Chiroptera; family Craseonycteridae; genus Craseonycteris; species Craseonycteris thonglongyai. The sequence continues at coordinate 958 of PVKE010029427.1, read as the reverse complement.
GGGAGTTGAATGACCCAGAGCTCCAAGATGTTATTGATGATAAGTGGGATGGCTGCTCAGAATTGAAAGAAAGTTTCCAGAAACAGCAGGGCTGTTTCCTACCATATGAAAGGCACTTCATATAAAACTCCTAAGGTATGCAAAAAAAGGTCAATTCTCCATAATGAAAGAAGAATATTCTAGTCCCTGGTTTTCCTACTTTCCCACTTTCATTTTTTTGGTAAAAACTCCTTTGTTATAAAAGAACATGTTTGTTATAGAAAAGATTAAATATATAGATAAGAAAAAATTGAAATGTTGGCATTAATATACTAATGTAGCTATCCCAAATATTTCTGTGTATATTTAGGCACATAATTTTTAATTAATTTCTTTAAAAAATTACTCTGTAATATTTTGTAATCTTTTTTTAACAACTGATTTCCCATGAGCATCTAACTATAACAATAAATATACTCCTGTAATATATATTTTATGTTTATACGTGTATAACTCTCCTATTATGTGAACATTCAGTTTTTTTTAACCAATCCCCTGTTGTTGTATTTCTTAAATTGTTTCCATTACCTTGTTTCCACAAATAGTGATATGATAAACATTCCTTTAATGGAATCTTTATGTGTACCCTAATTATTTTTCTAGCAATAAAGTCTTATAATTGGATGAAAAGTATGGACATTTTAAAGCCTGTTGAGTGCCAGTTGCCCTCCAGAATAATGGTAGCATTTTCCACTCCCAGAAACAGTACCTCATCCTGGTTTAAAAAAAAAGTGCAATCTTTCAGGTAATAGCTTCTATGTAGAATTGGAAGGTATAAGAATATGTCCTGAAAATACTAGCTAGAATCTATATATTGATGTCAGCCAGTAAGCTTAAATAAAATATGAGATTTTAAGAAGTCTGGTTTTTGTCCACCAGCACTTTTGCATTTATGATCTAACTTTGCTAAGAAATCCTG
>PVKE010029426.1:0-20263 GCA_004027555.1 Craseonycteris thonglongyai | reverse complement strand
AAAATGTATTGTCTGGGTGGGCGGAGATCACAGTGTCAGGCTGTCAGAATTCTAGGAATTTATGACCTTGGAAAATTCCCAGAATGCATTAAACTATTGCTAGAAAGTTTTGTCTTCTACAATCGCTTCAAAGTCCATGGTACACGGAATTCCACCCCAGACATTGCGAGCGATCGACGATCGACCAAAATTGGCCTCGGGATCAGACCGCGATCGACTTGTTGGCCACCCCTGTGCTATAGTATTTACTGTCAGCCTCATGAAATTGACCTGTCTTTTAAAACAATGAATAAAATTAATTGAAGGGTTTTCTTTTTTTCTATGAAAAGGTGTGGCTATTTTTATAGCATCACAGCATAAGAAGCAAAACCCAGGTTTTTGTTTTTTTTTTAAACCACAATATATTTGCAAAATTCACAAAGCAATACTGTTGATAAATAAAATGCTAACACTGTAAAAAAAACACCAAAACTTCTTTACAATCTTAATGCGTTTGCAGCACCATCTGTACTGATATAAATTTACAACAATGTATTTCATACTCCTTTGAATAGATTTGAAATATTCTTTGACTTTTCAACTTTATTATTCAATAAGAAGGCCTCACAGCAATGCCAAGAGATTGAGTTAAATGTCTCATTTGTTAGATGGAAAACCTGAGGAAAAGCTATTGCATGATTCCTATAACACCACTCTATATGACAGATGTCATCAAATTAGAAATACTACATATATTTTCTGTTTAAAATTTTACTTTTCCATTTCTTAGACTTGCTTATGGCCTTTTGGATTTATTTCTCTCGTTTATGTTAAAATGTCATTGAATTGAATTGAGCATAGAATTATTCAAATTACTATATATAGTTTCACAGATACTTGCAAAAAGTTATCACAGTCTTCTTAAATATAAATATAGTTACACAAATGCACATATCCATTGTTATAGAACTTACATAGTAGAAAATAACTTCTTATCTATAGACAGATTTGTTTCCCAGTTTCTACCAAAGGCTGTGTTCAGCTAAGCCAATCAAGCATATTTTCAATATACTAAATATTCTCCAGAAAGCTTTGGATGTTTCTGTGCATATAAAAACAATTGAAAACACTTAGTTTTCCTTCTTCCTTTTCTGCTGATATTTAGTTATTAGTAGTCATCAACTCAGAAATTTGGTGACCTTTCCTTTTTAAAAGGAAAGTATGACTGTTCACCTTTTTCTGTTTGTATCTTAATATTGAGAGGCAAATAATAACTAGGAGCTTTTGTATATATGTTTTATCTTCTTTACATGTATCACATGTAAACACACAAAAAAACAAAACTTTCAGTCATTAAACAAATAGAGATGCTAAATTTTCCCCCAGTAAATCAGAACAAATCTAGCACTTGTGATCTCACATTGGAGGCCTGATGATGAATACAGCTGAATCTCCGTAGTCACAACCCTGAGGCCAGATGGCCAGGCATGCTATGTGTCTACAAGCAGACATACTTGAAAATATACTAGGGAGACATAAAAAGTGATTTTGAAAATTTAGTGGTTCGCCTAAATTTTTACAGTGTAATTTAAAGTATTCTAAAATCAATTACATGACTTTAAAGAAACAGGGAGCAGTTTATGAAAAGCGTATTGTTCTACAGAGTCCAGAGCATGCTAACAATAACTGTAGCTAGTCCATACTGACAGCCTAATGTGCACAGACACTGTTTCAAGTGCTCTAGCTGGATAAATGCATTTAATCCTCATAAGAACCTTATGAGGTAGATGCCATTTTAATTCTCACTGTAGAGATGAAAGAGCTAATGCACAGTGATGTGAAGAAACCTGCTCAAGGACAAATAGCACATATGTGGCACAGCCAGCATTCAAGGTTGAACAGCTTGGTTCCAAAACCTGTGCTCTTCACCACTGTATTTGGGGCTGATTCAAGCCCCAAAGTCATTCACTAATTTGACAAATTAAGTGATTTTCTCTTAAAACTCACAGAGACTTTTTTTTCATTATAGCAAACATTTATGTAGTGTACATGCCAGGCACTGTCCTAAGTGCTTTACACAAATCAGCTCTCCTAACCTGGTATTCCAATAGACATCTGACCTGTCACAGAGGTGAAGGTTTACAAGAGCACTCATTACCAAATATTGATACAGATATTTCTAAATAACTGGGTAGCTCTTTCCACCAAAAATCTAGACTCTTTGTGCAGTTATTGATCATTTGAAACCAACTCTTCTAGCTTAGGTCCTACCAGTTGTCTTTATCTTCTTTGTACTCATGGGAAAATGCTCCCAAGAATCTTTTTTAATGCTTATTAACAGTACAACATGCATCCTGAAGCTAGTGCTTGTGTTTTAAAAACATGTTAACAGCAAGTTCAGATACATTTAAACATCTCTTAAACAGCAACTCTTGGGGTTAATGATAATGCTCTGTGCTATTATTTATAAACCCAGGTTAGAGTTCAAGTTATACTGCAAATTCTATGCTTCTCCATTATGGCCATTGAGTATGCAGTCATCAATGATAGAATACCAAAGCCCTAAATCCTCAGGGACGACTATTTTATTTGTTGCTAGAAGAATCCCAAGTGCTCCAGCTGTTAAGAGTATATGAGGTAAGATTTTGGCGGCCTGGCAGGTCTTCATATCCTGTAGAAAATGATGTTTCCCATCTTCCATTGGGGAAAACCATTTATAAATATTCATCTTTTAATAAGTATCACAAACAGTTTCTCTTGTGAGCAAGGAGTCAGTGCTACCTGTCATTTGCTGTGTCTTCTTCCCTCAGGGTAGACATTTAGTCACAAAGGCATCTGATAGTATTAGATTGCTCTGAGTCTGAAGGAATTCTTGACATCCAGCAAAAGCACTGATGGAAACCACATGACTATAAATAATATACAATATGCAGGAGTTTTAGTTCTGTGTGCCATGGATAGATTTTGGACAATTCACACTAGATACCAGTTTTTGAGGCAATCCAGCTTCGATACTGCGTCACTCTTGTGTAGACCCCAGGTTTGTTAGGAAGAGCACATGATTGTCCCCAACTTACTATACCAATAAGGTACCAGATGTCACGATTATCATAAACCAGAGGTCCACCAGAATCACCCTGGAGAAAAAAAACAAAAACATTTAAAATTATTAACTTTAATATAATTCAGTATTAGGGTCATTGCAATAACCTCTCTTCCATTGGAAAAAAGAAAATTGATACACAGAACATGCAGCCAAGACTAGAGATAGATTATAAATGTTTCTCTCAACTGAGTTAAAATTTTGTGCTAAACTTTAAAGTGCATTGTTTTCTAGAAAGACATATTCACATGGAATGGTTACACTATTCTGGTTCAGGATCCTTTTGTTTGTTTGTTTGTTTGTTTGTTTTTGGCTAGTTTAATTAGATACTTTATGTGTGGTTTAGCAAGCATGTATATAAAATATTTAATATGAGGTTAGTATTTGTGCATAAGTGAAAATTTTTGATAATCTCTTCTGAGTATTATTACCTTGACTGTATTGTATGGACCTATGCTTGGTCTTCTTTTCTTTCACCCACCTAATTTATGTTTGATTGCTGAATTTATATAAACCCCCATAAATCTCTTTTAGAACAAAAAAGTTTAATAAATATATATAAATGTAGAGGTTAAAAGTGTCTCAGTAATTAAATTGCCCCAGTATCACACCCCACTAGGGTGAGATACTTAACCTCTCCGTGCCTCTTTCACCTTCATTTATTCATTCTTCTATCAACTATTTCTTCAGTTCTTACCACATGTTCCAGGCATTTTGATGGGCATTGAGAATAAAATAATGACCAGAAGTGAATGGTCCCAATGGTCATAGAGTTTGAAGCTTAGGTTTTAAAACCAACATTAAATAAGCCCACACATTAATGCAAAATTACAGTTGTGATAAGTGTATGGAAAAATACAAAAGAGAAATTTTATTGGTTAGGGAGGCCTGAAAAATTTCTCTTAATGAGATATAATTAATCTGATATAACGGATGTCCCAAAATTCACGCAAGATTTGAATTTTGCATCATTTGTGCGGTAAAGTGTTGCCAACGAAAAAAAAGACAGCGTGACAGCTGACAGTTAAGGGTTATTAAAAATGGAGCGCTACATGAAAGAACAACATGTTTTCATTGTTGAGCAATATTTTTAAAATAATGAAGGTTTAGCAGCTACAGTTTGCAATTTTCATACAAAATATGGTCAGAATAGTGATTTAACTTCATCAACTATGAAGAGATTAATTAAAAAATGTAGGGAGACTGGATCAATTAGTGATCTTAAATACTCTGGCCGTCCTTCAACAAGATATGGATGTGGACAACATGTGGTTTCAACAAGACGGTACCACGTGCCATACAGCCCGAGAGACAATTCAATTGCTGCAGGAGTCATTTCCTGGTTGTGTAATTTCCCATTTTGGTGATCAGAATTGGCTGCTCAGATCATGAGATTTAACGCTGTTGGACTTTTTCCTTTGGGGTTTTTTGAAGTCGAAGGTTTATGCCAACAAGCCCACGACCACCCACACCTTGAAGGAGGAAATTGAGTGCTGTATCAATGAAATTCAGCCACATTTATGCAAAACGGTCATGAAATATTTCAACAAAAGAGTGCGTATGTGCCAGCAAAGTCGTGGAGGCCATTTACCTGATATGCTATTCCATACATAACCCTATACTGTATACTTTATGAATCAATAAAAAATTTACAATTTTTCATTATAAACCTGTGTATTCTATCAAAATTATTTCTTGCGTGAATTTTGGGGTACCCGTTATAAAGGAAGAGGAGTTAACCAGGAAAAGAAAAGTATGGACAAAATGTTTTCTAGGTGGAGGGAATAGGATGCCTGGTACATGCAAGGGCCTTTGAAACAAAAACGAGAGACTGGAGAGAAGACAGCAAGGGGTCAAGTGGTACATGACAGGGCTGTAGAGGCAGGTAGAGACTAGTCCAAGTAGAGGCCTATGTATCATTTTAGTAAGTTTTTGTTTTTTATCTTACGGTAAAAATGAAGGTGAGCTACTGAAGTGTTTTAAAAATGGTGTTAACATTGACATGGTCAGATTACATCTTGTTAGAAACCATTCTGGCTTTCATTTCGTGAGTGTACTAAAGGAGCACAGAGTGAATATAAGAAAATAGAGTGGATGACTAACGAGGTTGGCTTGTTGAAGAAGGGAGGAGAAAGGATAGGAGAGGAGCCAAGGGACAGAGGTGCAAGAGATGATGGAGATATATTTAAAAAGGTAAATTCCATTTAATTGGTCATCAATTAGATAAGGTATAAGGAGAGAAAGTTAGAATGGCTTTTAGTCATCTGGCTTGTCTAACAGAATAAAAGAGGCTGCCGTCCATAGAGATATAAAATGTAGGAAGATAAGGTAGAGGGGAATAAGCAGAATCCGGTGTGATATTTTGAATGAGATGCTATTGAAAGATCCAAGAAGAGTAAAACATAAAAGTCTCAAAATCAAAGAAGAGGCTAGGGGCTAAAAGTATACCGTAAATTTATGAATCATCTATAAAAGAGATAATTAAAGCCATGGGAAGAATCAGATTCTCTAGGGAGAAAGTATAAAATATAAAGAGGAACAGGTATAGAATATATAAAATTTTAATGTCTAGGACAAAGAGAATTACCCTGAAGAGAAGACAAAGAAGCAAACAGAGATGTAATATGAAAAGCATTGGGAAGCTGGGATGGCCCAGCAGGTTAAACACTTGCTTTGCAATTCCAGGGTCCGAAGATCAAGTCCCGGCCCCAGACCATATGCTGAACTGGGGTGAGCTTCCCATGCCAGAGGCCCCCAGCCCAGTTCCTGCCCTGCGCCAGCCCTTGCCCACCTGTGTGGAATGAAACCATGTAAAAAACTGGTGATGTACAACTATGGAGACTGCTCTGGGCCCTCCCCCCTTCTCTCTGTCTGTCTGTCTGTCTCTCTGTCAAAAACAATAAAATAAACCTTTAAAAAAGAAACAAGAAAGTCATTACAAGTCAAGATAGACAATATTTTAGGAAGAAGTGTTAAATGCCATTAAGATGTTAAAAAAAAAAAAAGCTAAAAGCATTTGTCAGAGGTTATTAGTGGGTGTTTGAAAAACATAAGAAAGAGCTTCTTTTTTTCTTGAAGTAACAGGGAACAAACTGTATAGAAATAGTTTGAGATGTTAGTGGAAATTGAGAAAATTGAGACAATGGATATAGACATTTCTCCAAATACTTGATGGTAAAAGAGGGTGGAGGCATATAAGTCGAGAAAGAGTTGCTGGTTTTTTGTTTTGTTTTGTTTTGTTTTTTAACTTGAGAGATCAGAACAGGGAAGAATTAGCAATGAGAGGAATGTTGATGCAAAGAGTGAGAGGACATGATTGCTAGTGAAACTACCCCAAAAGAAGAGGAACCTAAGCAGAAGAGAAGGGATCTGCCTTAGATAGAGGCAGCTTCCCTGCTGTGATCTAAAGTGAAGGCGGATAAAATGGGTCCAGATGAAGGTGGGGCTGCATGCCTGGTGCTGGAAAGATGGGGGAAATAGAAGCCTCTCATGGTTTCTATTTGTCTTTGAAATTTCAGAAACAAAATCACCACTTAAATGATTAATTATTTCGCTTCTGTTTTTTTCTAACCCTTTATGTGAGGGAAGAGGAAGTTTTTGAAAAAATTCAGAGAATGGTAAATTTGAAAAAAAATAAGCAAGCAAAATAGTAAGATGGTCAGTTTTGTGATTTGGAACCTATAGTAGAACGAATGTGTTCTGTTGTATTTTTCACTAGGAGCGTTTGACTTCCAGGGTTCAGGCGGAGAGAAAGACATTGGATAGTTGAGTTTTTCCAGGTTTGGGATTTTATCAGACAGAAACTCTGGAAAGAGAGAGCCAAAAGTGAGCTTGGCCTGTTGAAAACTGTGTTTAAAAATGATAGTGAAATCTAAGCTGTACAAGTGAACAATGGAAGAAAGAAAATGATTAATGGGATGGAAGAAAGCAGAGAAGCAATGGTCTACAGTTCTCTATAAACTTGAAGAAAGATGATATTTTATTCAACCAATAAATATTTGTGCCATAAAGTGTTTTAGGGGTTGGTAACATAACAGTAAATAAAATAGACAGCCCCCCACCCCCAGGGCACCAAATCTGTGCCTTCAAGGAGCTTACATTCCATTTTAGTAGGAGTGAGAAACAGTAAACCAGCTAAATAAAATATATTGTGTATTGAAAGGTGATGAGAGCTAAAGATAAAAATAAAGCTGAGAAGGAACACAAAGAATATACAGGGTATGGCAGAAGTTAATGCCATAACGATATAAGACTTGCTTTGTTTCACAGGAGACGGATAGTGAATTGAACATTTCACCAAAAATGTCATGTAGTGTGTTTGAAGGTGATGCTGTTATGTTACAGAATTACCGGCTTATGATTTTGTAATCAAAGATTTGGTATAGATTACTGGTTCATAAAAAGGGGGTGTTAATTGTACTGGGGTGTTACTTCCGAGGGACTCTGTATGTATAGGTTATGTGGGTTGGAGAGTGAGAATTGGTAGGCTGGAATCTCACACAGAGTGAGGCCAAAGATGCAGAAGCAGTTGAAAAACAGGCAGGGAGGATGGAGAAGAGGTGTTAAATGGAAAGATTTGGGGAATTAGTGTTTTTGGAGTTGGAACCACTTTTGGTGACAAGGACGAAAGTGTGGTTTTAGAACAGTGGCTGAGGAGGAGTGAAGGTCACTGGAGATTAGGAGGTCTGGGAACTAAGCCACCATTCAAATTGGTTAGTGTTAATATTGCAGGGCTTGAGATAGAGAGGAAACCTGTTTCAGGTGTCAGAATTATTAAAGAATGAGACAGACGAAAGGGAGAGACTCTGAAGTAGGGAATGAAACACGAGAAATGATAACAAAGCTGAATAAAGTGGTTTCCAGAAGAGAGGTTTCTCTTTCTTCTATTTTCAGTTTTAAGAAAAATAATAGACCATAAGAGTGACTGAGTAAACCAGAAATAGAAGCAACAGACTTTAATTTCTTAATTTGTAAAATAGAGATAGTGTATAAAAAGTACTTAGCCCTTGACTTGGCATGTACTAAACGTTCAATATAATATTTTTTGTTATTATGATTACTAAGTAAACTGAGTCCTTGATGAAATTGATGCTATTTTTTTTCTCCCCAGTGAAATATATCCCAAACTTGGAAATAGCTAATGAAAATTTTCTTGTTTTAATGTTTTGACCTTGACTTTGGACTTACCTTACATGCGTCTACTTTTCCTTCCATGAATCCAGCACATAACATTCCTGAAGTTATCAGACCATCATACACATTCTTTTTGTTACACATGTCAGTGCTTATGGTTTCCACCCTGGCTTGCCGAAGTTTATTTTGTGTAGGTCCTATAAACAAACAAACAAGCAAACAAACAAAAAATGTGTTTTTTAAATACAATTGTATCTAAGACATGGAAGACACATACATAGTACATTCCTAAGATCAAAAGCACAATATTATTTTATTAACATTAATTGATAGGTTGACCAGACGTACTGTTCTAAGCAGTACAGATAACAGTGGTACTGTCCTGTTTCAAACAGTGCATACCGTCAACCTACTGACACCTTGAATTTAGCCCAGTGAGACTAGGCCAACCATATATACTGTTTGAAATTGGTCAGCACTGTTGTTTTCTGTCCTGTTTCAAATGATACAATTGGGAAGCCTAATTTTTGCCTAATTTATTTACTGAGTCATAAATGTCTACATGCAAGGAACCATAAACATATATGTACCAATATTATGTAATATTTGTGGATCTTCAAAACCTATTGGAATCCATAAAACCATATGCAATATGTTATATATGTATGTGTACATATATGTTGTTATTGTTTTTTTCATGAGAAGAGGGTTCATCACAATGATCTTGTCCCATTGGTACAGTTTTCCATATAAGGACATCAAGTCTGAGGGAAATTGACTTATTTTCTAAAAGTTACGCAAATACAAACAAGAATCCAAGCTTCACAGAATTATTTGCCCTACTCTATGCTGTTGTGTGTTATTTAGGGGTGTCTGAAAGCATGCAAAACAGAATGGATGCCCAATATATGCTAACAATCTCACACTAGCACAAAGCAGGGCCAGAGTTAGAAGAGAATATTGCACTACTGAGTATGGGAAGGGAAAGGAAGTATCTTGGGGGTTCCTGATTAAAGCTGTTGTTTAGTAATCTGAAGGAAGCAATGAGGTAAGGAGAGACTAAAGAAGACTTATAGCAAACTCTCACAAAATCAAGTTGGAGATACATGGGACTTTTGTGTAATCTTACATAGAAGAATTCTGTAAAAAATAAATAAACAAAATAAAGCTAGATTAAGATATATTAGCATTTTTCTCTTAGTTTATTCAGAATATTCTTGATAGAACTTTAAACATTTCTTATTCACAACTTCAAAACATTCAAATATCTCTCTCTTTAAAGAGGATGAACTAGTAACTAGAAATCTTAAGTTCTGATCTTCAGTTTATAAAATTTTAGAATTGATGTCTTTAAACCCCTTATGAGATGGGACAGAGGAATGAAATAGATTCTATTAACTCACCATAATGAATATTCTAAAAACATTCACAAAGTACTTTCATGTTTATGATCACCATAAATCCTCATTAAAATAAGGAAGCATTTAAGACCAAAAAAAAAAAAGAAAAAGAAAAAAAGCTATCATAAGATTGTGGTTTGAAGTATACAAAGGGCTGTTCCTCCCAAAAATCTAGCCACAAATGCCTCTATTTTTCATAATACATGGCTATATACTTTCTGGACAGCCCTCATATACTAACTAGGGGTGTTATACATGTGGAAAATATAAAATTTGGAATTATTTATTCTCTTGTACTGCTATAGCATTAAGTCCCCCATAGCATCTAAAACAGCCTGTTCTTTTCTTCTATATTAGTCTCTCCTTTTCTTACCATTGCTTTAATTAATTGCAAAATCCTCAAGAATAGGGACTAAATTCCTTTGACTTTTTAACCCACAGTCCCCTGTTCTGCTCAGGGACATACACATTAAAAGCATCAACATTATTTTTACACAAAATCTAAAGAGACATGCCCTAAGGAAGCTTGTTGGAGATTAAGGCATATTTGTACTAAGTAAATTAGTTCAAATACTCACCATCATCTACAATGGATCCAAACCCTGTGACAAATACACTTGTTTTAGGTGGCAACTTTATAGATGAGTCTGGGAGGCAAACTCTCTGGACTATATTTGAAAACTCAACTCGGGTAGTGAGCTGAGCCAAAGCAATGTCATTTTCATTTGTTTCTCTATGGTAATTTTCATGAATGATAATTTTACCCACAGTTCGTTGCACAGTTGGTGGTGTTATAGTTATGCCAAAAGTAGCAATCCATTGACTTGGGTCTTTATTTCTGTAAATAATAAAAGTTATAAAGTTACTTTAAAAAAGAATAAGACTGTATTTCTCCCCAAATATTGGGATCATGCTCCTGAAATATCCCTATGGTGAGAGAATTTGCAGCTTATGACCTTATTAAAAAAGATAGGTTAAAAACACTGATGATTTGAGAAGCCACCATTACCCTGTGACACAAAGAGATGTGTGCCTTTCTCAACAAACCAGGACCCCACCCTTTCTACTGAAGCTGGCAGAGGGATCCAGGAAAACTGTGAAGCACAGGAGGGGCAGCTTCTGATTGCAGTGGTATTTCAGAGGCACAGAATAGCACTTTCCACCATATCCTCGCAAAGAGGAGGGCAACACAGACCAAGGCAACTGAGTCAAAGGAGGGAAGCCCACCTTGTAGGAAGTCTCCCACTGTGAGAAAACTTAATAACCAAAAGAAAATATTGTAAGATACTGCAGCAATACCAGCTGAGAAGCAAGAAAACAAAAACAAAAACAAAATACCTCTATACATCTACCAGGAAAAAAGTCCTTATGCCCAAGAAGATAAACATTTCAACAGCAATGAGTGCCCTAGTGAACAAAGCTTCTCATAAAAAAATAACAAAATTAAAAACCTCCAGAATAGGAATTTAAAGACATGGAAATATATGATCTAAAAGACACAGAATTCAAGATTGCAATTCTGAAAACACTAAAAGAGATCTAAGAAAATTGGGGGAGTATCCAGAGGGAGTTAAATGATCTCAGAAAGGACATCTATGAATAAAAGGAATACTTTAACAAAGAAACTGAACCTATAAAAAAGAACCAAACAGAAATTCTGGAGATAAACAACACAATAAAAGAAATAAAAAATGAAATAGCTAGAATAGAAGAAGAGCTGACCAGATGGAGGGAAAAAAAATAGTGAAGTCAAAGACAGAGATATGGTAATATTAAAGAAAGTAGAAGAGAGAGTCCTGAGAGTTAAAAGAAATGAAATATCTCTATAAGAACTATCTAACTCCTTTAGAAAGAATAACATATGAATAATAGGTATTCTGGAGGAAACAGAAGATAGGATAAGCACAGAGAATTTACTCAAACAAATAGTAGATGAGAACTTCCCAAATCTATGAAAAGAACTGGAACTTCAAAATCAAGAAGCAAACAGGACCCTAGTTACATAAATCCTAGCAGACCCTCTTCAAGACACATTATACTAAAGATGTGAAAGGTCAACGACAAAGAAAGAATCCTCAAAGAAGCAAGAAAAGGAACACCATAACCTATAGAGGAAAGCCTATCAGATTGCCATCAAATTTCTCAACAGAAACTGTATAAGCCAGGAGAGACTAGAACAAGTGTTCAAAATGTTGAAGGAGAGAAATTAGCAGCTAAGAATCATCTACCCAGCAAAGTTATTCTTTAAATATGAAGGAAGAATAAAGACCTTTTCAAACATACAAAGGCAGAGGGAATTCTCCAGCAGAAGGCTAGCATTTCAAGAAATACGGAAGTTGGTTATTGGGTGTGAAACCAAAAGTAAAAATAAATAGGGATAAATAAACTGAGACAAAAAACAAACAAACAAAAAAACATAAGAGAGGAGGAAGTAAAAGTTTAAACTTTCAAAGAGAATGAAGATAACAAACATCTTTAAGAAAAGGAACAAGTGCATATATGAAACTTTCTTTTACATAAACTTCATGGTAACCACTCAAAAATAATTTAGAACTGAGTTACTTAACAAAAAAGAAAAAAGGAAACAGAGCAAAAAAACCATAAACACCATCAAAATAAAATAACAGTCAGAAAAAAAGCAAAAAAGCAATAAAAAAATGAGCTACCAAAAAATAAAAAAATTAAATGGCTATAGGAAATCCTCAAATATCAGTCATTACCCTAAATGTAAATGGACTGAGTATAGCAATAAAAAGACGCAGAGTAGCAAACTGCATTAAAGAACAAAACACAACTTTATTCTGTCTCCAAGAGACACAACTCAGCCACAATGACAAATGCAGATTCAAGGTGAAAAAATGGAGAAAAATACTCCAAGAAAATGACACCCAGAGAAAAGCAGGTGCAGCCATACTTATATTTGATAAATGAGACTTCAGGTTAGAAAAGGTAGTAAGAGACAAAGACAGACATTTTATAATGATAAAGGGAACAATACAACAAGAAGATATAACACTTAATATATATGCCCCCAAACAAAGAAACACCAAAATTTACTAAACAACTAATAGATATAAAAAGAGAAAGTGACAAAAACACAATTTAGTTAGGGGTCTGAACACCTTCTTGTCAGCCATAGACAGATCATCCAAACAGAAAATAAGTACAGAAATATCAGCTTTAAATGACACATTACAGCAATTGAATATAATTGACATTTACAGGACATTTTATCCTACAACATATGACTATACATTCTTTTCTAGTGCACATGGAGCATTCTCAAGGATAGATTATACGCTGGGACACAAAGTTAGCCTCAGAAAATTTAAGAAGATTGAAATCATAGCAAATGTATTCTCTGACCATGAAGCTTTGAAATTGGAGATCAACTACAAAAAGAAAGTAGGAAAACTCACATATACATGGATATTAAACAACATGTTATTAAAAGATGACTGGGTCAAAGAAGAAATAAATGAAGAGATTAAAAAATACATAGAAATGAATGATGATGAAAACAACATATGAAAATTACTGGGCTGCAGCAAAAACAGTAATAGGAGGGAAATACATATCACAAAAAAGGCCTATTTCAAGAAATAAGAAACACCACAAATAAACAACCTATTATCACATCTTAAAGGACTAGAAAAAGAAAAATAATAGCTAAAAACAGAATCATCAGAAGGAAGGAAATAATGACAATTAGAGCAGAACTAAAAGAAATAGAGAACAGAAAAAAATAATAGAAAAAATTAATGCAACAAAGAGCTGGTTCTTTGAAAAAATTAATAAAGTTGACAACCCTATGGTTAGGTGCATCAAGGGAAAAAGAGAAAACATACAAATAATCCAAGTTAAAAATGAAAGAGGGAAAATTACAACTGATACCACAGAAATACAAAGGATCACACAGGAATACTATGAAGGGCTATATGCCGCCAAATTTTGCAACCTACAAGAAATGAACAAGTTTCTAGAAATATATAGTCTACCTAGATTGAATCAAGAAGAACTGAATAATCTGAAAAGACAAATCAACAGTAAAGAAATTGAAATAATCATCAAAACCTTCTCAAAAGCAAGAGTCCAGGATCAGATGGTTTCACCAAGTTTTACCAGGCATTCAAAGAGGGAATAACACTGATTTTCCTCAAAATCTTCCAAAAATTTTAAGAAGAGGCAATACTTCCCAATTCATTCTACAAGGTCAACATTACCCTAATATCAAAACTTGGTAAGGATAGCGCACGCGCGCGCACACACACACACACACACACACACACACACACACTGTAGACCAATATCTCTGATTAACACTGATACAAAAATCCTAAAGAAATATTAGTAAATAGAATACAACAATGCACTAAAAAGATCAGACTTCATGATCAAATGAGATTCATTCCAGGGGCACTAGGATGGTTCAACATACACAAATTGGTCAATGTGATACACCCCATAAACAAAATAAAAGATAAAAACCAGGGATGCCAGGATAGCTCAACAGGTTGTATACTTGTCTTGCAACCAGTAGGTCCTTGCAACCAGCCTCAGCCCATGCAAATACATATGCTAGACTGTATAGTAACTGGTAACCACCAGGGTGGCGTCAAAGGTTCTCACCTCCCACATGAGAGGACCCTAGGTTGGTTCCACCCTTTGGGGCCCTACATCCACCTGTGTAAAGTGAAACTGTCACAACTAATGATATACAACTATGGAGACTGCTCTGGGCCTTCTCCCCTTCTCTCTATATTTCTTTCTCTCTCACCTCTCAAACAGTAAAATAAATCTTAAAAAATATATATGATTATATCAATTTATGCAGAAAAAGTATTCGACAAGATATAACATCAATTTATGATAAAAACACTTAATAAAAGAGTATACAAGTAAAGTATCTCAACATAATAAAGGCTATATATGACAAACCCTCAGTGAATATCATACAGAATGGAGAAAAACTGAAACAGTTTCTTCTAAATTTAGGAACAAGAAAGGGATATTTCCTGTCACCGCTGCTACTCAACAGAGTACTGGAAGTTCTAGCCAGAGCAATCAGGCAGGAGAAAAAGAAAAAAGGGCATCCAAATTGGGTGTGAAGAAGTTAAACTTTCACTTTTTGCAGTTGACATGATTCTTTATATAGAAAACCCTAAAGACTCTGCCAGAAAACTATTACAAATAATAAATAAATGCAGTAAAGTTGTAGGATAAAAAAATCAATGTACAAAAATCCACAGCAGTTTTATATATAAACAATGAAACTTCAGAGAAAGAAATGAGAAAAATGATACCTTTTGTGATCAAAACAAAAAGGATAAAATATTTAGGAATAAACTTAATGAAGAACATAAAGGACTTATCCATGGAAAGCCATATGACACTATTAAAAGAAATTGAAGAAGATATAAAGAAATGGAAAGATATTCTGTGTTCATGGATTGGAAAAATCAACATAATATGGTCTTATTACCCAAACAATATACAGATTTAATATTCCCAGCTAAGTTCCACATTCTTTCAAGAAAGGAGATAAAGAACTCATCAAATACAGGTGGAACCACAAAAGACCCTGAATCACCAAAGCAATCCTATGAAAAAAGAATAAGGTTGGAGGCATCATGCTCCCCAACTTCCGTCTATACTATAAAGTATCAACAATCAAAACAGCTTGGTATTGGCAGAAAAATAGATATACAGACCAATGGAACAGAATTGAAAACCCAGAAATAAACCCACAAGTATATGGACAGATAAATAATTTTTGACAAAGGAACAAAAAATATACAATGAAGAAAAGAAAGCCTCTCCAGTAAATGGTGCTGGGAAAATTGGAAAACCACATGCAAAAGAATGAATGTGGACTGCCAACTGTTACCATATACCAAAGTTAACTCAAAGTGGATCAAAGACTTCCACATAAGACCTGAAACAACAAACTGTGAAGAAATCATTGGTACTAAACTTAGAGACCTTGGGTTTGGATAGGATTTTATGAACTTGACCACAAAGGGAAAGGAAGTAAAAGCAAAAATAAATGAATGGGATTATATCAAACTAAAAAGATTCTGCACAGCAAAGGAAACCATCAACAACATAAGAGGAAACCAACTGAATGGGGGAAAATATTTGCAAACAATGCCTCTGATAAGGGTTAATATATAACATATATAAAGAACTCATACAACTAAACAACAAAAAACCAAACGACACATGATGCGATGCATGGGTGATGTGATGTGGATTTGTACATCTGGAAACTGTCTAATTGTCACCAATCAATGTCAAGCCAATAAATTTAACAATAAAATTAAAAAACAAACAAAAAAAACCAATTCAGTTGAAAAGTGGACAGTGGACAGAAGACCTGACAGACTTCTCCCATGAAGCTATACAAATGGCCAACAGATATATGAAAAACTACTCAACATCACTAGCAATTAGGGAGACACAAATTAAAACCACAATGAGATACCACCTCACACCTGTTAGAATGGCTATAATCAACAAGCCAAGGAATAACATGTGCTGGAGAGGCTGTGGAGAAAAAGGAACCCTTATACACTGCTGGTGGGAATGTAAATTGGTACAACCACTATGGAAGGCTGTGTGGAGATTCCTAAAAAAAAAATTAAGAATAGAGCTACCATATGACCCAGCAATCCCTCTTCTAGGTATCTACATAAAAACTTGAGGACCTTAGTCTGAAAGATATACGTAACCCAAAGTTCATTGTAGCAGTGTTCAGGGTGGCCAAGTTGTGGAAACAACCAAAGTATCCTTTGATAGATGACTGAATAAAGAAGCTATGGTACATTTACACAATGGAGTACTACTCAGCAATAAGAAATAATGAAATACTGGCATTTGTGAAAACATGGATGGACCTTGAGATCATCATATTAAGTGAAATAAAGTCAGACTGAAAAAAATCACAAACCATATGACTTCACTTATATGTGGAATATAAAACTAATGTAACAAAGAAACAAAAAGTCATGGACACAGTCAATAGTTTAGTGGTTACCTGAGGAAAGGTGTGGGAAGGGGAGGAGAGTGGAGTCATCAAATATATGATGATGGAAAGAGAACTGACTCTGGGTGTGGAGCACTTGATGCAATACATAGATGATGTAATGTAGAATTGACACCTGGAATCTATGTAATTTTACCAACCAATGTCAGCCCAATAAATTTAACAATTAATAAATTTATAAATAAATAAATTAGATGCACAAATTTAAAAAAAACATACAAAAAATACCTGATGATTTAAGTGAAAATATGAAAGCACTGAAAATATCTTACCTCCTCTAAAATAAAAAGAGCACAGCAACTAAATAAAATTTCCCAGGTTTATTTGGATTAATAATAATGAGTACTATACAATTAATTTTTAATCTTTCAATTTCTTGTTCATTATAAACTCATCAGATTACCTTTTTCCTATAATTTCAGTGAAATTAGTAAGTATTAATTTTTATTTGTTGTGGACATATTCATTATGAGACATTTTCCCTCTGTATCACTTTATCTATTCTTCTTTTATGACTCACTTGTCAGCTCTTGTTTACTGTCTCTCACTGTGATCATTGAGACAAACTGTAATTTTTCTCTTGTGAATATGAACTCTTGTGTATATACAGAATTATTTCTCTACCCTATGCCCAGACCTTGTACTGATATTAAAAAACTAAGTACCGGTAGCCTTAACTCAGTATCATTCTGTTAGAGCTCCTATTGCCCTTTGATCTGGCCTAGTTAGTCCCTCTTACTCCTTTCTTTCTTTTTCATATTTAAAAA
The DNA here is from genome assembly GCA_004027555.1 of Craseonycteris thonglongyai. Lineage (NCBI taxonomy): Eukaryota > Metazoa > Chordata > Mammalia > Chiroptera > Craseonycteridae > Craseonycteris > Craseonycteris thonglongyai. The sequence continues at coordinate 2,836 of PVKE010029426.1, read as the reverse complement.
AAAAATTTGTATTGTTTGAGAGAAGGTGAGAGATAGAGATGGTGGGGGGAAAGAAAAGGAGGGAGGGCAAAGAGCAGTCTCCATAGTTGTACATGGTTTCATTCCACAGAGGATGTAGGGCCATGTATTAGTTGTGACATGGTTTCATTTCACAGAGGGTATAGGGCCATGCAGGGTGGAAACTGAACTGTGGGCTTCCCACATGGGAGGCAAGAACATTCACCACAATCTCAGCAGATACCAGTTGCACCACAGTTCAGCATGTGGATTTTACATGGGCAAGGGCCACAATTCCATTACCAGGATGTGATCCCTGGACCTCTTGGTTGCAAGGCAAGTGCTCAGCCTGTTGAAGTATCCTGTCATCCTCTCCTCTTACTACACTCGAGGCTCTCTTTACATGCAAAATGCTCTTCTCTCACACAAAGTTACATCAAAACCAACTTCTGTCTAGTCCTATCATCTCTTTACCTCCCTATTTTCCCCCAAAGCTTAGTTCCCTTTTTTCTAATTATCCCCATGAAGAATGACTAGAAATATACAGAAACTTGAAATTCTCTTTGTAGAGAAAAGTTATGTAGAAGGAAATCACACAGAGAATTCAAAAAGATTTCCTTGTTTACACAGGATTACTGTATTAGTGAATCATAAACATGTAAGTGTAATAAAAACCGGAAATATCAGTGGTTTTCAAAGTACTAGGCACTGACTCAGGGATGAGCAGACGGAGCTCTGGGGTGGGGACCAGGATATGTGGAAGGCTCCTCTCTCAGCTGTTTTATTTATCTGTACTTTAAAGCATGCAAGCCCAACCTGTGGCCCAGGACGGCTTTAATGAGGCCCAACACAAATTCTTAAAGCATTGTGAGATTTTTTTTTTAATCTTTTTTTCAGCTCATCAGCTATTGTTAGTTTTAGTATATTTTATAGATGGCACAAGACAATTCTTCTTCCAGTGTGGCCCAGGAAAGCCAAAAAGTTGTACACTGCTGCTTTAATGGAAGATGATTCAAAGCTGAAATTGTAGGGCTAAAGCATTCATTTGAAAACTAGAATTCTGAAAGATACAAGACATATGTGAATTCAGTCCTCAAGGAGCTTCTAAACTAATCAATTATATTAAGCAGAAGTACCCATTCTCTCCCTGCATTGTCAACCAAAAAGGAAGCCTTGGGTAATAGATCCAGTTCAACATGCTTGTGGATAAGGACATTAAGACTCAAAGGTTAAATGTGAAGGCATAACCAGCTGGATATGCTCAAGTGAGGGACATATTCTACTGATTAGTGTCAGAAAGAGATGGACCACATCTCATGATATTCTGTCACGAACTTTTTCCCCACCCACATTGTTTCACAAAGACTAGGATTCTTTTTTATGAACATAAAGATACTTAAAGTTGCCTTAAAATCTATTTTAAAAATATAGGAGATCCAAGATGGCGGCATGAGAGGAGAATGCCAGTAACTGCCTGGGAAGGGCCTTGTGAACAGAGGGGAATCCACAGGGAAAACCCTGAGAAGAAACCTCAACTAAGAGAACCACACAACGCAGAACAACACACAAAGGTTAGAGAAAAAAGGGGAGAGCGGGAGAGGAAAAGGGAAGCAGCGGTTCGGGGACAGAGACTCAGAGCGCGGCCCGGGCTGGCAAAAACAAAGGGGGATTGGGGGACTACGGTCAAAGTGGAGCTGGATCGAGGGCGGGCTGGAAGCCGAGACCTAGGGAGCATGGAAGCCGCACAAGACCGTGGACAATTTAACATCTGATCTCAAGGGACAGCACGCAGTGCCCTAATCAGATCACAGAGCCTAAAGTGGAACAGGGAATGTGGAGCAGGGCGGCTGCACTTCCGGGAAGGCGGGGTGAGAGCAGGGCACCAGCCCACAACAGCTCAGCACCCCTGATTTACGGAGGAGATTGACTGTGAGGGAGCGCCTTCTGAGGACAGGGCTCTTGGAGTGAGGGCTGGGGCTTGAGTGGGCATAGCTGCATTGGACGTGCTTGGAGTGAATCCGGTGGTCTCAACAGAGCCAGGAGCATAGAGCGGCTGCCGCCCGAGCTATGGCCTGTGCGCACAGGGCTTTCGGCGCCCACCCACCGGGCCTCCGCAGCGCCGCTACCAGCATGCAACTGGGCTTCTGGCGCCCCGCCCACCGGGCCGCAGTGGCACCGCTGCTTGCTTGCCAGCACGCAATTGGGCTTTCAGTGCCCCGCCCACCAGGCCGCCCCGCAGCACCGCTGCCTGCTTGCCGGTGTACTACAGGGCTTTTGGCGCCCTGCTAGCCAGGCTGCCGCAGCACTGCTGCCTATGCACAGGACCAGCTTTCGGCACCCTGACCACCGGGCCGCGGCAGCGCTGCTGCCTGCTTGCGAGCGTGCAGCTGGGCTTTTGGCGTCCCACCCACCGGGCCTCTGGGGCGTGGCAGACCGCGCACGCAACTGGGCTGCCTGCCGGGTCTCCGCAGTGTCATTGCCTGTGCGTGGGACTGGGAGGCCGACCAGAGCCTCTGCCAAGCCCCAGCCCATCCAAGTGCTGCCCTGTGGGCGTGGCTTACAGATACGATTGAAGGAGGGGCAGCCAGGAGGAGGAAAGACCAGAGCTCCTGCGCCCCGCCCCCACTGAACCACCAGCCGCCCTGCTGAAAGAGGAATCTGCTATTGTGTCTCAGGCCCGCCCTAGCTCCTACTCACATGCTCCCACCCCTGGCCACACCTTTACTACCCTGCTATCTAACAGCTAAGACAGCAACCTGAAGTGCCCCAGGACACAGAAGCTGTCTGCTTCCCCCAACCCTCTCCCAAAATCTCCTTCTCCCACAACTGAGTCCAAAAG